>WIPJ01067469.1:327790-348010 GCA_018155075.1 Cassiopea andromeda
TATATATATATAAATATATATTATCATTTGTATTATTCATATGCATTTCTAGAGATAGCCAATTTTACATTTTTCTTCAAGGGTAGCGGTAAGATTACAGATCAAAACCGTTGGTTGTTTAATTATTTGCAAAGTACGATTATATTTGCGTGGCAAGAGCAGCTGATTTTGGGCATACCTTATATATGTTACGGTAGAGATTGAAAAGTAAGGACCGAGCAGTGCAGTGGTCTGAGCGCTCGAAAATTGCGCGTAAAATTGCGGACTCGAGGCACGCTAAGAACTGTGACTAAATTCTCATTCACAACCCTCCTTAGAGGAATTGTGGACCTACAGTAGAAGCCTACATAAAAGAACCTGTGTTTACAAGAACCTCAAAGCTGCAATTTTATTTTTTGAACCCTCTAAATAAGAACCCCAAAGAGATTGAAATGGGGAATGGTTCTGATATAATGGCTTTCACATTTCACATTATTGAGTTTAAAACCTCAAAAGTAGAAGCTATCATGGGCAGTTTGTGTGCAGATCAATCCTTTTTGCAATAAAAACCACATGCATCTACTATCCCAACATTAATCCAACATTAATCCGTAAGAACTGTTCCAACATTTATCCGTAAGAATTCTACAGAATTTTTCAACTACACAACCGACTAAAAGAGTATTAAACAAGAATTCTGATTTAAAGTTGTTCTTAAGACTTGTCCAGAGCTCATGTGCTGTAAATAGTGCTAATGTGTAAGGCATGTTTCATTTCATTTCATTCATAATAATATTCAAAATTCCATTAAATAATACAATATATTATATTATAAAAAACGACAATCTTCAATACATAATATGTAACATTGTTAAGAACCTTACAGGCTGGAATTAAGAACCTACCCAGGCTGCCCAGGAAAAACCTATGTTCTTTCATGTGGGTTTCTACTGTAGTGGCAACCCCGATAAGGCAAGTTTTTTTGTTTTTTAGGTAGTCCCGTATATTTTCGTACGTAGGGGAGTGCCTGTTGGAGAGGAAACTTATCTTGAGCCATCGGCATGTGAGGTAGGGTGGCCAGTTCCTTTCCTCGCCGCTTTTATCTCCCCAGTGTTGCCACCAGGTACCCATTTGCTCCTGGGTGAACAGCGAGCGAGCATTCAGTCAGGGCATCGAGTCGGGCAATAGAGGCGATAAAAGGATTTGGGCAATCTACCTCATATGCCATTAGGAATAGTGTAATCTCTGACAGGCACTTCGCCCCTAAACGTGAATGTCTAAGGAGCCCGATCATTCGCTGTTCAAAAGTAAGATTTTAAGTAGATGATGGGAAGCGCAGCTTCTGTATAAATTTAAAAATAATTACGACGACGAAGAGAGACACCATTTAGTTTTCTTTCTTTAGATCCAATTTATATTACCTTACTCTATAAACTATGATATTCGGATCTTTCATTCTGACTGATCATGGCCCAAGATTGGGTCCACACGTTCCTTGTATATGTCAACTAGGACAGTCAACTATGATTCTATATGGAATTGTCGTATAACATGAAATTGTGGAATATATGGCATTGTCAAAATTGGATCTAAAGAAAGAAAAATAAATTGTATCTCTCTTTGTCGTCGTACTTACTTTTAAAGTAAGATTTTGTAACCAAGCATTTCAAATTAGGAAATGAGATGAATTACCGTAAGAAAAACGACATGATTAATGCACTGAAATTTTCTGATAATGGGACTGAAATGGAGATGAAAAAGCAGCTGAATGCTTCTTATTTGACTAATAGCGTTTTCTAATTGGATCGTATCCCATTAAACTATCACTGTGGCGAAATAAAATTTATGGCAGTTAATTAACGGCTAACTGTTTGTTGTGAACTTATCTGAAGATTCTGAGAAGCTATGAAAGTGTACGGACAGGATATAATACTGTAGGCCTAAAAGCACTGAAGCTATCTAGTATTGGAGGTGCGCATAAAGTTTTAGTGGATATTTCACTTGCCTCGTCTATCAACTGTCTCGTGAGTGACATAGTTTCTTTTCATTGACAGCAGAGTGTCCAACCGGCACTATAATACGTACTTTTCAGTATAGATAATTAGAACTGTAATTGCCATTTGGCCTAAGTAGAATTTGTTAATGTTATGTTATGCTATGTTTTCGTCTCTGAATTATACGAAGCTTCCATATACATGTCCAAAAAGTCAAAGTTAGAGAAAACATAGACTGTAAGTTATTCAATGCACTCAAGAGCTTGAATTCATCTGTCTTCATGTCAAACTTTGCATCCACATTTAATCTACCAAACCATTTAACTCAACTTGTCCTCCATGTGATAACTCGTCCATTAACACAGGGGCATCTACTTGGACTCCAGCCCTATATATTACTTACTGCAAGCTACAAATTCTCCAAGTGACTTCAAGAAAGTTCAGTTATTTTAGCTGAACACTTCTTCCAGCCGTTTACTTGTAGACAATCGTCTTTCAAAAGTCACGGCAACGAGAGTAATGGGAATAGAAACAGTTCGATAATGGCAGCTATTTTGCGAGCATTCCCCCACCCCACAAGGATAAAATATAATAGGCCGAAATGCCCCTTAGAGTTGTGTCAAGCTAGTTAACTGAATGTCTACTACTAAGGGAATACGAGGAACAATGTAGTTTGCATTGTTCGCGTTGTTGTTTTGTATCGCAGTAGCTGTCCTTTTTCTTCATCACAAAAACTGCATGAAGATAGGCAATGTAGATGAGCATCTGGTGCATAATAATCAGTTACTACTCTTTTGAACGACCATCTACATACTGGTAAATCGAATTTCTATCTATCTATAAAGTTTTGTACAAAACCTAACAGTTAGGTATTACGCACTAGTTGGGTAAATGGTTAGTACATTTACAAATAATGAAACAAATAAATATATAAAAAGAGCATAGAATTAATGAAGTATACCTAAACTTTTGTTAAATCAGCGTAAGCGGACATGGTAGGCAAAGGGCCTTTTAGTCTAGGTAAGGTATTCTACGACAACTGAGGCTGGGCCATGTGCTGGAGAGAAACCAGAGTAAAGTCGAATGTTGCATGGATTTCTGGACTGATAAACACTGATTATGATTTGAGTAGACCGCAGGTGGTTTGAAGAAGAATTGAGAAATGTATACGCCCATATACCATCCACTTACAGTGATTGCACTAAGTGTTAATATTGAATGTTTATATGCTATTGTTTCAAATTAGTTAATAAAAGGATCTTGTTTGCATGTCTGCCAATGATGATCTGAAGGACTGCAGATTGGTAGAGTCTCCCACAGTCATTGGGAGAATTTCTTGTGCCTCCTCTATTGTCTAGCTTGTCGAAGTTCTGGGTTTCCTAGCAGCCGTCTGCAGAGCAACAATGTCATATAACGAAATAGAATTTACATGTTTGAGTTGTTATAGTGCCCAAACCAGCAAAAGTGCTGCTTCCAACTGCGTGGCCAAGGCCCTGCCTTGTTTCGTATAAAGGAAGGAGAAAACATGGGTGTGGCAAAGCTAGTTTCAGGACATTTCAACAAATTTGGGTCTGAATATACTCGAGAAGTAGCAGATACACGCAATCAATTATAATACTGAACGTCTATCATTACTTATCTAAAGTTTGATTTGATATCAATCTTATTTTCTTTTTACAGAACTAAACACGGTTGAAGAGTTCGACGACAAAAGATGCACAAAAGCCGAGGAATAATGGCCTCAAACTCAACACTGTTTTCAGTTCGATGCTACACTTGGATTACACACAAAAAGACAGATTATCACTACCACGTATCGAATGCTCACAGAATGCATTACCATATTAGTGCATACATCAATTGCTGCCTAACAGGGCCTACATTCATTCTTAACTTGTCGGTATTGATAGTTTTGTTGAGATCAAAGGCACTATGGAGTCGATCGAATATTCCACTGGCTTTTCTTGCCGGCTGGGATATGTTAACTGCACTCCTCAGTCAACCTGTCTTTGCCGTATACCTATTTCAACTGGCACAGTCGAAACTTTCATGTGGCCTTATAATAGCAGTGTCATATGTGGCTACCACTATAGCGATGACATCATCGTTGATAGTTGTTGCAATATCAACCGAGAGATACTTTGCACTATTTCACGTATTCTTCTGGTCGACACGAATAACTCATCAGAAGCTAATAATACCACTATGCTTGATCTGGGTGATACCGTTAGTTATTTGTGTGATAATGTATGATTTCATGCCGATAGTTGGAATTTCGATATATACTCTAGTGACTGTACTTGCCATAACCTGGATATCTATATGCTACTACCGAATGTTCAAGCTTATACGCAAGATGCAGAAAAGGGTTATGCCACGCGAAACTACGAACCAATTGGAGAACGAGAAGCGTGGAAAACAAGCAAGACTTACAAAATTTACATCCGCCATTGTAGCACTGTATCTTGCTATGAACATCCCCTACTGCCTGATGCTTGTACTCATTTCCACGGTGTTTAAAAATGACTATTACTCCGATCCCATTAAATGGTATTCTGCTACCTGGCTGATGCTGAACTCCTTATTGAATCCTATTGTTTATGCGTGGCAAAGTCCGCATATAGGCCGGGCGCTATTAAGATTATGGAGAGTCTCGCGCTTGCGTGCGATTGAGTCAACAACAAATGAAAACCCCGAGGGAACAAATCGGATGCAAATGGTTGATAAAGATGAAGGACAGGCAAGGAGAGCTGTCCCTGTAGAAAACGTGTTTTAGTTTATAAGTTTATAAGTAGTAAGCACTTTTGCCAAAAGTTAATTGGCGTTTAAATTCTTGTAAATAAGAACCTAACTTAAAATACATGGAATCTTTTAACTTAAAATTATTGTATACAACAGTTGGATGAACCTTCAAAGTATCATGCTATTTGGTGCTGTATGTCATACGTCTGCAAGAGCAGTTAGAGATGAAACATAGAGCGGATGCATAAAATTCTATACATCAAGAGGACACCATTTGATACAAAGCAAATTATCATTAACAGATTTGGGCGTTCTGTACCAATCACACGAAAACATGGCGGAGCATTGTTCTGTTCCTGCGCACAAAAATTCCTTAGTTCCTGTTCGTAGCGATCCATTCTGTCTCTGCTTCAAAAGCAAATAATTGCTCCAATTTGACGCAACATTGCAACAGACGTTTGGCATACAACCAATAGCAAGCATTCTGTGCTGTTCTATTACTCAACTGTATACATTTGTTGAAAACAACTGATCTACAAGGCATCCATCAAGGTATATACTTTGGGCTTGCAAAGCACCCTCTCTTCCTTGATCCTGCTCAGTTATGGTGAAAGCAGAAACTACAACAATTAACCTAATAATCTACGGTTCTAAGTACTGACATATATGTAATATATGTACTATATGTAATATATGTAATGAATAAACCAAACAAAGTAATAAGCACTTGTACAAAAACTAGCGAATATGTAGGAAGTGCATAGTCGACATACAAACTTATTACCAAGGTATCATAACTTAACAAGATATTTTCTTGTGACAAAAATTCTTCGTAGTCATATACGCAGAGCGTCACTTCTTCATACTTCAACTGATGACCTATCCTGTACTATACCCGCATTGAGAAAATGAAGGAAGAATTCTCATGTCATCGTCATATCTTTAATGGTTGCTTTTAGCTGACCAGTTGCTATATATCTATGGAAGTTCACACTTTGATATTCGCAACCTTATACCAAGCGTTAGGCCCTGGCCAAACGATTCAATATCTCACTCGATTTTTTACTCGACAAAAATCGAGGGAAAATTGAGCCATTTGGCCACTTTGTTGAGTGAGTCGAGTGATGTTGAGTGAAGTTTGATCTTTGTCAAAAAAACTCGAGCAAAAGAATTGTTGTTTAGTGAAACTCGACTCGTTTGGCCAACTTGTCGAGGAAGTTGAGTGAAAACATACGCAGTAGCGTCTCAATGGGCGGGCAAATATTTGTAATAGTAGATAGTTTTAGCTGATATACGCGTTGCAGAAATATGAGTAGTTGAAAAGTCAAGAGAAAAGTAGAGTAAAAAATCGAGTTGTTTGGCCACATTTGCTCGATTAAGCTCAACTTTGAGATCAAATGTTGAGTAAAACATCGAGTGAAAAATCGTATCCTTTGGCCAGGGCCTTACCACCATATAATTAGCTCCCTTAATTACACAAACCCACAATGAGAGGATGAGACTAAAAATTCTAAAGTCCTTATTTCCAAGGCATGTTTCTGTTTAATACCAAATTCACTAAAAGTTAGGCATAATAATCGGTTATAACTTTCTACTCAATTACTTCTACAACGAAAAATGCCATTGAAAAAGCTGGTGCTCTTCTGAAGCTAGCAAACACAACATCCCATGATACATACCATTCCACTACGAAATCTTTGACAGCTACTTAAACGCATATGATTTAGGCAACAATATCTTTCTCATACAATACATAGTTTATCAATCAAATAGCGAGTGAAAACTAAGGTGAAGAGAATGACAAAGAATAAGAAAATGGCTCTGGAATAGTAGGGAATGGAGAAATGGCAAAAGGAAAGAGCGTAAACTTTGCAATGCAAAAGTAAAAGCTATAAAGAATGCGTGATTGATTTACAAAAATCATATAAAAAATATACAGGCTTGCAGAACAATATTAACATTAAATAAAAATCAGCACAAATTATCCTATACACGACGTTTAAAATAATTACAAATAAACATTTAAATAAAGGTAAATAGCTACTGCGGCCTAAGAAAGGCTTTCCAAATGCAATTTGAAGTTCAAATAATACACTATCTGTTCCAAGTAACTAGCTTCCGGCAAAGCCATGGCTTATAGGTAATTGTTGCTCCAGAATGAAAAATTTATCCGATTCATTACACAAATCATATTCCCAACGGACCGTTTCTGAAATCTCTGTTTGGTAAAAGAAATGGTGCAGCTATGCTCCATAGGTAAATCAAATAGCAAAGCCACGCAGAAATTATCTGAATCCAAACAGCAACCCAGCTTGGTTTGAAATTTAGCAAATCTCCACTAGCCTCTGGCCTAATGAAAGAGTAACAAAATCGAAAACGCCATGTATAATTTATTGTAATGCTTTTGAAGAAAATTGCTTTCTCCATTTGCAAAGAACATGAAATGGAAGGCAAAGAAAAAAGCACACAACAGTATCAATGATGAGTCTCTGCTTGGAATTTAGGCACAGGGAAACAAGAAGTGCACAAAGATAGAGATAAATGAAGATGGCAAGCAAGACAAGCTTCTACGACTTATGTAAGATGGAAAACCAAATTAACACCCTCCTTGATAAGCTTTAAGAGTTGTATGAAATAGCTAAATTCTAATTATCATTCATGCTTTACTGTTCATATTATAATTAGGAAACACTTAGCATCAACAAAATTTTTAATATTGTTGATCAGGGGAATTTGTAATAAACCTAACCATACTACAGCACAAGAGAGTGGCAACATTCTTTTGACATACTTAAAAGCTTTCTTCGTCCGACACTCGTCAGAGTATGAAACGTCGGATAGTGACCGAAAGGTTAACTGAGGTATATAGCCAGATGCGGTTACACGTGATAGGATATATCCTATTATTGGGGCCAATTAGACGCTTCCTATCCTAACACCTTTCGGTCACTATCCCATGCTTCCTACTCCGACGAGTGTATGTCAAAAGAATGTTGCCGAGTTTTTGTGCTGTAGTAAAGTTCTGTAGTACCAACAGATCCTAACTTTACATGAAAGATTTTACTTCTATAAATGTATAAAAATGAAATGAAAATGCAAAACGCGGTTGGATTTTTAAATTGCTAAATCATATGCTTATGTATAACTAATGGATTCTTACTTCCTGAGTCTCAAATCAATATGGAAAAGGAGATTATAAATAGCGTCCACGCTAATGCGTTTTCGTATGAAAACGCATACAATTAGATGCGTTTTTGCACTTTAGATGCATTTAGATACATTTAGATGCATCTCAATGTATGCGTTTTCATACGAAAAAGCACTAGTGTGGACGCTACCTAAGAGAAATTCAAATACGACATAATTCAGTGTGTATGTCTTATCACTTCTAAAGGTACTTTTCAATTGTTACATAAAAAATTCTGAAATAACGAATTTATCCTATTCCGATGGCACTAACTTCGACACTCTTTCACAAAAAAACTAGGAAAAAGTCTGGATGATAATAGTTCTAACTCAATAAAAAATCTGATAACAAAAAATTAATTCAAAGAAAGATCAATCTATCATAGTCTGACAGAGTTCAAAATCAAGATCAAGCTACTCCCAAATAGCGAAAAAGCACAGTGAATGCAATGAAAACTGGCTTCAAGTTGATAGCACTAGCAAAACAACGTCTACCGACAACACTTTGAGTAGCAACAGGCGGTAAAATTGAAAAGCAAGATTGGCATGACGTGGGTGGAGCTGACAATGTGCTACCTCCTACATGCAAAGAAAGCAGCATAGAAACTATTGCGAGGTAGAAAATGAGGTATATTCATCAATGGTAAACGAAGACAAAAGTGTGTAGAAAGAACTTACTTGAACCAGTTAGTCATGACCATCATGATATAAAGTACTGCAAGGAAGTACACAAAATGAAAGAAGCTGTAGCTGTAGTGAACGCCACTTTCTTCATCATCAACAACTTTCTGTACCGGTTTTTGATTCTCCTCATCAGTACCTAGAAGTAAATTGTAGCAACAAAGTCTAAATCAAAAGAGACAAACATGACACTCAAATCGATTTCAATGCACTTTGCTACACCCCATGCTGTGAAAATGAAAGCAATATAATACTCTACATAGGCGGATAAGCACATCATGCATCCTTCTTGTTCTGCAAGCTTTGGAAAAACAAACAAAACTGAAATGAACCCTGGGTGGAGGCTGATGGCATTTAGAATAATACGATACTCTTCTGGAGAGATGACTCCTATCAAGGTGATACTACAGCTTCTACTGCTTCACACTTGCTCCTAAGCAAGTGTGAAACAGCAGAAGCTGTAGTATCACCTAATCTCTAATCTTATATATTCATATAATTTTTTGTCCTCTCGAGCCATAAACTAGACACTTCAACTGGACAAAAAAGTGTCTGTAGCTCATGGATAAGAGAAGGTAGAAACAGAAAGAGGAGAAACTGATAGAATGGACACTTAGAACAATTAATCAGGGAGAAAGGGGGAGAGAAAGGTGGAGAGGGGAAAAGGGAGAGAAAAGGAAGAAAGGGGAAGGGGAGAGAGGGGAGAGGAAGATAGGGTAGGGGAAAGGAGAGAAAGGGGGAAGCCTCAATGTCTGAGCTTTCAAACAAAGAATTAACAAACGTTTTTGAGCCAAACTACTACACCAGAGAGCTGAATAGTTCTATTAAATGCCTCAACAGACCAATTAATATGCTAATCATACCAATACTTCAGTTGTCGCCTGTCTTCTACTGAATTATCACGTACCTGAATTGCTAGCATCCACGGTACTGGAACCTTTAGCACTAAAAAAAACTTCTTTCTCTCAGAACTTTCATTCTCGACCAATTTTTGATGGATAAAATATTGAAAGTTTCGAATTCTAAAACTCACAAATTCTAAAATTCGTGTAGACGTCTTTTTTGTTACCTTGCGTACATGACAACAATAATACAGAAGATCACACCCATTGAGGTCATTGCGATATTCGATTTATCGACATCTGGTAAGCTTCTACCACAAAGTAATGCTGAAGTTGAATCTATGAAAGAAGAAACAGCTATGAGAATCCAAAGTATCTCCCAACGCGTTTGCTATAATACTCAAAGTAAGATCCACAAAACTGTGGAAAGTTGGAAAATTTACATCATCGTAAAAACTACTATGTACAACACGAAAGAGTCCAAATGAAGTGATCTTATAAAAAATGTTGTGCATGAAAAACTTTGCTTTCAGGCGCGATCTGCGCTTTTTTTATTGAAGCTCCAATAGAAAACCGCAAAAAAGAAGCAAGGTTTTTCTTGAACAGCCTGGATAAGTTCTTAATTAGTGGATTGGTATTCGTAATTTCAACCTGCAAGGTTCTTAACAAGGTTCTTACATGCAGCACATGCTTTGCATGCATTGATAATGTTTTCAGCACAAGAATTCTTGATGATACTTGAGAACACTTTAAATTCAAAACTGTTGCATAATAATCTTGTCATGAATTTTGAAATTAACAGCAAGAATTCCATTATATAAGAACCATCCCCATTTCAGCCGCATTATTTTGGGGGTACAAGCAATGAAATTTCAGCCTAAAGGTTCCTTTAAAAACAGGTTATTTTATACGGATTTCTACTGTATGGATGATTTACCGAATGGAAGAAAACAGAGGAATACTGTTATATGTTTGCAAAAATGATAAATCCATGATTTCGTGGTTGCATGTGACATTGGCTATGTTTTCAATAATCGTAAATATGGCATAGTAACACCTAAAAGAACTGATAAAGTAATAGAGCATGTGCATATCATAATAAAATGGGATAAAGCATATTACACAATACAATATAATATAATATAATATAATATAATATAATATAATATAATATAATATAATATAATATAATATAATATAATATAATATAATATAATATAATATAATATAATATAATATAATATAATATAATGTAAAATAATGAGCATGGTGCACAGGTAAACGCATGAAATGTCACCAAATTCATGAAAACGTGAATAAATTTCTTTTGCAACATCATACTAAGTTGAAATTTTGAGGCTACAATACCAATCAGGTAGTTGTGCCAATAACAAAATTTTGCGTGGTTCAGAGTTGCCGAGTTGCGGCTTCATCGATTTTTCCTGCTAGCCATCTTCTTGCAACTAATTGGAAAATGCAAGCAGCAATGAATTTTTCGGTTTGGTAAACCTATTTTTCAAAGCCATAGTAACAATCCATGATCTCCTCAGTATGTACAGGCAAGTGGAGACATGTCTTTTCTTTCCAAGGCTAATGTGCGTGTGTGGCAAGGGTAGGATTGCCCGCGTTTAGCGGGCACTCAGCTACAATTTGTAGTTAAAATACGTACTTTTTAAACAGGCTGAATTTACAAAAATGATTGCCACAGTTTGTATAAATATTCTAATTACTTGAGAATTGGAGGATTAACTAATTTCTCGGGAATTTGCTTTCTGTGGGTAAATTTTTGGATCTAAGTTGTGAAATTGTGGCTACATGACTTAATCTTAGCAGCTGTAGGTGCATCCCTTGATAAAACTTCATATGTTTTGTTTTGTTTTGCTCAGAAAGTAATCTTTGAATCCTCGTTGAGTATCCTGCAGAAGGAATTTGCTTTTCTACAAAGCGAAATGTTGCAATCTTATAGCTAAATTTGGAGAAACACAACATGATATACATGCATACGGTCAGGTGCCATATAAACGCCCCCTTCCCGCTTATTAATTTTTCGATGTTTTCGTCATTTCATTTCCTTTCTTTGTTAGTACTATTTACGACCAAATTCCATGACAAAATAGCATGCTTTTTATGTATTTTAGCTTTATGCTCTATCTTTCCGTCCTTGTGTACTCATTAAAAGCCATTACTCAAATTCCGATCCCCCATTTATTGATTAAATTTCGGGATTTTTTCCGACCCCCCTATTTATTAGGACCCCCCGTTTATTTGGCACTTGAGAGTACATATGATGAACTTTTGTGAGGACATAATAAAATTTTGCAATGCAGCCACAATATTGCAACTTCGTGTAAGATGTGGAATATAATACTATAATATAATGTTACATAATAATATATAATATAATTTAACATTATATAGCATTACATAATATGGCACAATAGAATAAAAATACAATATTTGATACTGAAATGAAAATGAGGTAGTCCAAAGTAAACCTGTCATTTATTTTACGTATTGAGATCATTCTACTCAGTAGCGGTCATTCGGGGGGAGCAATGGGGCTAAAGTGTCCCTCAGGTGTCATCGAGTCTGCAAATTATCGGCAAAAGTAGTACAGCAAAGGCTAAGTACAGATCTTTTTTAGGAAAAAACGTTTTTGCCTGAGCCGGAGCCTCAATTGTGCTATTAACACATTATTTAGTAAAGCTCACAGCACATTCTCAGCTATCTCTAAAATACTCATGCAAATTTAGCACCATTGCTCCCACCGGTTTTTCCTGAAAATCGCCACTGGTTCTACTGACAGATTTCCTAAAGAAAAGGGCAAGAAATATAGTAGAAAACTAGCTAAATAGGCAGATAAGAAGCAAGTAAGCAATAAAAAGTATGGACAGAAGCAAAAGTAAAGATCAAAAGTGTTGGGAACGTGGAAATAAGGTAAAAAAGAAAGAGCTTCACCTGTTTTCAAAGGCGCACTTGCAATGGCAGAAAAGGTCAGGTAAACAGCAAACATGGACACAAAAGAAGATTGAAGCAAACCAGATCTTGGGCACTCTGTGTAATAGGAACAAAACTGACATTAAATACATAAAGGTAGGTTCCAGTTGGCTCCACATCTTGCCTCACCTCTTGTTTCATGTCATAAAGTTTTACCTAAGCCTGCTTATTTAAGAATTAAAGTGGCCAGCTCCTGTCCTTATCACTTTCATCTCATTTTTCGTATTTATCGATCATTCTGTACACAACAGAAAATAAATTTTTCTCAAACGTTCAAGTCAGCAATACATTAACTAACTACAATTATACATCTCTCTATACAAGGTAATGTACAATTGGCTGTCACATTGGTACAAAGAAAATAAAAAAGAAGAAAACAACTCAAGCGTATTAGAAAAGTCTTTGAATTACTGAGAAGGTCAATATTCATGTGCCGTGCAATTTTAGAGTTGTCCATGGCTTATTGCGGCAGCAAAATATATAATATGTGCATTTTATGGTGATGCTCATGATTAAAGAAGGTCACAATACATTTAGGCTATGAAAGAAATTACTAGAGCTATTCTCATAATATTGCTGCAACGTGGACAATGGGAAAGCAACAAATATGGCTTTAAGTGCATCTTGCACTCTAGAACTTGCACACAATAGGACTACTAATACATTGCTTGCTCGTATACATATAACAGCAAGGCCTAATAAACTTGAAAATTGGAGTTCGTTGCATCTCTACCAGAGAGAAGTAAAGAAAAAGAATTAGAAAAAAATTAAGTTTTTGAGTTCTAACAGACATGAGAATGTGCCCAGCAATAAGTTTTACTTAAAAACTGGAGCTTACTACGTATGTACCCGACAGCAGGAAAGGAAAAGAATTAGAAATAAAAAGTAAGGTCTTGAGGTTTCTAATCGAAAATAAACACTTACTTTCTTGAATCTTTGGAAGAATTGATAAAACGGAAATTAGGACACCCAACAATAAAGTAATGCTGATTAGCACTTTGTTAAGGCCACAAGATGAAGTCTAAAATCAAAGAGTGCATAATAAGCATGAAAGACGGGTAAGCGTCTCCAGTAACTTTTTCTGCAAAAGAATGATCCACGTTTTTTTATAAGAAACTGGTCTATAAGAAACGAGGACTACGCTGGTGAAAAAATCAAGAAACTCTAAAACTAAGCTCAAGAAAAATTGAGCAACTGTACAATCTCAATTTGTATTAAAAAGAGGAGATTCAATTGCTTTCACTCGTTGATTTGTACGAATGTCCTTTGGTAAAGATTGTAACTTTATCTGCTTAGACATCTTTCATGACGATGAGCGTAAATATCTACCCAGAAGTGTACGACTAACAACCAATAAGGCAAGTGTTGGTCCCGAAAATAAGAAAATGATTAAGACACTTTCAATACTGGAATGCCAAAATTTTTACGTCAAGTTAAGAAACTTCTAGTACTAGATAAAGATCCTAGTTTCCTAGTTTCTTATAAAACACCGTGTATTCATTGCCCTTACTAGCTTATCCAATAAGTGCTAAAATGCTCAATTAACCAAGAAAACTAAATCCATCCAATTACCATAATGCGTTGAAAGTCGAGATGCAAAAGCATTATATATAGTATTTGAGGGTGGTCCTCAAATATTTATTTATCACCTAATAACTAGTCCCCGTTTCACATGATTTTGCAATATTGGTCTTCCCACTCACACTAAACATTACAAACTATATTGAATTCAAGGCTTCTCATCCGCCCCTGACATATCATCCTATGCTTTTCGTTTAATTGCATGATTTTATCTATGATGGATAAGGGGGAATTAAACATAACTCAATAACATACCTCAGTGAATTGTATATACATAGCAATAATGCCGCCTATCGCAGCTGCATAGAATATGAGCATGAAGATGAAAAGTCCTGACAAAGAAAGCAGTTCATATAAGACAACAGCGATTCAAAAAGAGGCCTATTAATAAATTGACTAAGCCTATCGACAAATTATCCCATTGAATGTTCTGCAATGTGACCATCTCTGATTCAAAATGAATTACTTTTGACAGATGCCCTACCACAGAATAGAGTTGGTGGCCTTACGCACTGCCAAGGAGAGTGAATGAAAGAATGCGGGAAAATGAGTTTAAAACTGAGTCTTCTATGACAGGATAAAATACACAGGCCTGTAGACCTTAGGGGCAGGGGGCACTGTCCCCCTCATAATTCACCGAGGTTGTACATAAAGTATAACTTTTAACTACGAGTTTCTCCTCTTTAGAACGAAGATTGATGATGAACACAACTATATTATACTTTGCAAAAAGGGCATTTTCCGACGTAACAGAGGGCGTTGCCTCAACAAAATTTTTTGGGGCACGCCCAAAGAACCCATTTTTCAACAGCATGACTCTAAAACAGGACTATTTAGGCAAATACTTTTCTACCTATTGAAGCAGATATGTGAAGTATAAACGCTCCCGGCTCTTAACTCGACTTCTATATCTGTGTCCCCCAATCCTGTTCAGTTTTCTACGGGCCTTAAAATACATGGCTTCAAATGCCGATGAATGAACATGAATGAAGAAGCAAACTTTTTGTCCGTTACATAATCACATACATCAACCACACATGAAGTGGCTTAACTCGTAGTACTTCCAACTCTAACTACTACTGTGGTCTGTAGCTCTCCAGTCAATTTGAAAGCTCACCAACTGTTTATGAACAATGCTTATCATAAATAAATCATTTACTCCTGGGCTTGCAATCGTGAGCAACTGCCGCGCAAAATTAAACAAAATTTCTTGAACATACCAACATACCAGCTGCCATTCTCTTCAGCTTTTGCTGTCCTGGAGAGAAACGAGATTACCTCCTATGTATTTACGTCAACACTAAATACACAATAGAACCTTCAAGTAAAAAATTGTATGCCCATGTGAAGAGACATTGCGCAAAAATCTATTTCGTAGATTACTTGAATTGCTTAAATTTTTAGAATTAACTGCAATTGCGAGAAATTAATACAAATGGCCACATAATTGAATCAGGATATTGATCATATGTATCGGTGAAAAAGTGCTACCAATACCACCTATGAATAACTCCTTACTGTTTCTTAATTTGCTGTGTATAATGAGCACAGCAAGAATGCAGATTCCTTGAAAACTTTTTAAATGTACCGAATACTCAAGGGTACGAAATGAGACTAGAGAAATTACAGGTTGGAACCAGGGGCTTACCAAAGTAGAGGGCGTGGGAGGTGTCAAACCTCTGACTTTCTGCAGAAGTTGGCGGCAATTTCTTAGCTTGTCGGTAAAGTTGGCGTTGTGATCATCGCTTGCCAGTATTCTGGGAAAGCTAGTAGACTGTGCGTAACTTTCTTTTGCAACAGGGAGGTAACTTCAATATAATTTTTGAGGGGTGGGGTGTCAGAGGTTTGCCTTGCGAAAGTATTGTCTGCAGCCTTTTTCTAGTAACAGTAGTTGATCAAATGGTCCTGGGTCCAATAAGGCACCCTGCAAAAATACATTGCACTGCTGTCTTTGCCCTGCAAAATGGCTAACTTTCAGGGTTGGGAGTGACTCACCTTCCCATAGCCCCCTTACGTTTCATCCCGAGCACCATTCCATACTCACCAGTCTTTTGGCATGCTATCAGGGCATTGAGCAGCTGTCATTTTTTATGCTGGGTAGTGGGATTGAAGAATTTCGGAGGGGTGTCAAATGCTTGTGCCTTGTTTTATTGGGCTACCACGATCTTTTGCTTATTCAAGGTGGGGTATCAAAATATTGAACAAATTTTCACTATAAATATCATTCACATGCTAAGTGCATAATATTTGCTTTTTCCAAAACAAAGGTATAAAAATGCTAAATTTTTCCAGATGAATGTTTGGGAGCAAATAGTTCTTTGTTATTGAATCACTTTTTCTTTTTCCACTTCCTTTTCCTTCATATTCAGATTGAGCTTTAGTACTTCCAAGCTTTAGATCCAAATTGAATGATATGAATAGCAATATTGTTAGTGTACGAAATTTTTTCAGTACTTCAAAATGGGGCTTCAAATATTTTTAAAATATAGTGAATGGGGATAATCAAACTTCTCCATTTGTCTCAAAATTCTTCCACCCCTATACCCAGCATTAACTATGACAGCTCTTCTAGGATTCCTACTAAAACTTCAACAAAAGAGATCAAATTGGGGATTCAAGTGCTCTGATGAGGGTTATAGTCCCTAGCTCTCCCCTGGGCCCATCTATGGATACTGTAGGGCAACACTTCCTCCACAGAATCAAACTGCTAAATTCTTTTCCAGTAAGATGGTAGAAAGCTGTAGCTCTAACCATGTCATATATGATATGAGACCTGTTTGGGCAACTCCCTTTTTCTAAATAAATAATCAATGAGTGTTATGTGTTTCTTGGAGACTTCTGTTCCAAACATAACATCCAAGGTTTGGTAAAGAAGGATATTAGCATGCAAATATAGGTAGCATAGATGACAATGCTCACCAACTTTCATTCCAGCTGTGAGCAAAATCAATCAAGAATACAAGCTGGAAAAGTATGAAGAACAATCCACCAATCAGTCCAATGTACATCCACACTAAATGAAACACAAAATAAATCATATAAAAACTCCATTTCTATAATCTGAAAACAGATTCAATAAAATTAATCCTCTTGAATTCTTATCACAAAAATAGATTACCACCCTACAAAATAAACATCTATAAACATCTATAAAACATCCATAAAATATATCAGCAGCTACCAAAGCAACAAGTACTGGACAATTGAAGAATACTCAAAACAGTGAGAACTGAAGGCAACACTAAGGTGACAACACTTGTGTGGAAGGAAATGGCCACCCCTATTTACCAAAGGCCCAGGATAAGTGCTGCCTCTAACAGGCAACAACTCAATGTGCAAAGGTGTCAGAGACTATACCCTCACCTATAGTTTCCATGTGACACTTGTTCACTAACTGGGCTCATGTAATTCAAGACTTAGGCCAAGCAAAGACTCATCCTAGGAACAATCTTAAGAGCAAGAATTAACTGTTTTTTTTTCCAAAAAAGACAGCTGACCAGAGGAGACAAGAATAGACCAAATTATCAAAATAGAGATCCATAACAAAATCATAACTACACCAAAGAGGGCTAGTGATAGGTATCAATAGCAAAGCACCTTCATTAAATTCCTTCTGCTTGATGAAAAATGCAGCTACAATTATTCCAATTAATATCAGAAATTTGAAGCACCAAAACCTGTAAGTTGAGGATTTGACATTGGTTAATACAAAATAGATACAAACAGAGCCTAAAAACTACTTCAGTAATCATTCAGATATCAAAAATGTAAGTCTTTTTATGCATCATTGAGTTATGTATGCTCTTTCTATCCTTACATGGCAGAACCAATACCAGATCATTCAATGGTTGATTAAATGAAGGTAAAAAAGAGTGATAAAAACAGCAACATGCCTTGAACCTTACAACTGTGTTATAACACTATTGTAAGGTTCAAGGCATGTTGCTAAAAGTACAGTCTTAATGACAACTGAGTAAATACCTATCATTTTCAAAAACAATGCCATCAAATTTTGGCATGATTGAAAATAGAGCATCCTAAACATGCTGACAAGTGCTACAAAGTCAAAGAAATTTTACTAAAACTACTACACATAGTATAATGTCTCTACATTGTTTTAGGTCAAAATGATATAAAATCATCACAATATATTAATCAATCTAAAGCTCTCATGAAATATTGGTATTTCACAAGTCATTGTGCCTGCAATGCTTGCAGCGAATGATCTTTACGATGGAATCTCTACATCACTTGTAACATATTAGAGCCTAAAACATTGCAAACTAATATGAAAATAGTAGTATTGATATAATTTACTTTTGGCTAACTTCTGTATCATCATTACAACTTTCTGATGTAGGAATGGAATCTCCATAAGCTATTTTGTATTTTGCCAATGAGTGGCATCTAAAAATTATGCTTGCTGATGCAAATTTCAATAGGCACTTATCTAGTGTGGCATGCCGTATTCTACTATGTATTTCCAGCAGAATGTCTATGAATTTCACATGAGCAACAACTCAAAACAACAAATTTAAGTACAGTATCTTCTAAGAACAAGAAAGTTCAATGTATATAGCATTTTACCCATTCTGAAAGCTTGCCCGGCATTCTTTTGAGTCCTTGACTCCAATCATCAAAATCATCAAGATAAAAAACATTGCTGCCAGCCCAAATGATACCCTGTAGACAGCACCATAGCCAAACATGTGTTCACAATCATTTCCTGCATTGATCTTGTCACAGGCACTGGAGTAAAATGGCACCTAATGGAAAAGGAGAACACCAAACAATTAAAGAATGTAATTGCATGCTTTATAGCATTTATAGCATTGAAAAAGCATCATACAGAGCAGAATTACCAAAGTTTGGTGCTACTAGGGGTGCTTGAGGGGCTAGATCCCCCACAGCTTTATCGGGCCCACTATCAGCATTTAAGTTTTCAAAGACGTCTGTGGGCTCTTGGCACTTTCAAAACCTGCTCTTCAATATTTCTTGAAGGGAGTGATCCATTAAGATGCTTTCTTCACTGCCAGAAATTTGGTAATGCTTGGCTCCAACATTTCTTCCCTGATACTACTTAGGGGGCTGTCCCATCATAGTTAAAGGAGGCTCACTCTAATGGCTGGTTCCACTTAAACAAATGCACCAATTCAGCCAATGTGACCCGAGGCCGATGCAAGAGTAGAAGAGGATTATCAACTGATGGAAAAATTCAAACCATTTGAACTTCTCAATTAGCTGATTTTGTCAGGGTAGCTGAGGGGGAATCCACATATGAACTTACTATGCATGCACCAACCTCAGGCCACCTCAGCTGAATCGGTGCACTCATTTAAGTGGGAAGCAGCCTTTAGACTTAGATGAGAAATTAATGGTGGCTTTCTAGCTTAGGTCATAGTTTGAGGGCCACATTCTACATACAAATATGTCAATGTCAATGCAGTCTCTATCATGTCTGGCCTAAGCATGGGTCACATTCAAACACATGGCAGGCCACAATGTGGCTCATGGACCAAGTACTGGTCAAGTCTGTTAAAAAATAAAACACAGTTCATGCACATGCTATGCATCTACTAGGGCTGTCCGTGCTTTCTAATTACACTATTCAGTTATTTGGTCCAATATTTGTCAAGTAATCAATTATTTTGCAACACAGGCATGTTCATGATGTAGGATAACTCCACCATAGGAGCGGTAAAACGTATGGCACTCCTAGCCAAACTTTTGTATGAGTGGGCTCCTTGCCCTTGCAAAAGTAATGTGAGGACACTGTCTGTTCAGTAACTGTGAAGTAGCATCATAGAGAGCCATTCGATTGTTTATTGACATAGTAACACCCAGAATGACTGCAATGCAACAAGATAATCAAAATTTTTGACAATAACTGCATAAACAGTGCATGTGAACACACCCGGATAATGGAAGCAGTTGACTCATTCAGATAACTGATGCATTTGACTACACCCAGATAATCGAAGAATTTGATTTGGCCTCTCCCTATTAATTGACTAATTTGGCTACTCCTGAATAATCAGCCAGAGAATCAGCTGACCAAATACTAAACCTTATAGCCAAATACTAATGTATCAGTCTTTGTTGGATAGCCCTAGCATATAACTTGTCTTTGACAGCTCTGTTATAGAACACAATAAATATTAGTATATGTCTATATATGTGTGTGTGTGTGTGTGTGTGTGTGTGTGTGTGTGTGTATA
>WIPJ01067469.1:349140-361170 GCA_018155075.1 Cassiopea andromeda
TATATATATATATATATATATATATATATATAATGTTTGGTCTTCACCATACCATCATTACATGGATTTCTAGCTTTCTATCCGATAGGTCAATTGCAATTTGGGTCGATGGCTACCTCTCTAATCCCCATTCTATCAACTCAGGTGTACCTCAGGTTTCTGTTACCTCTCTTGTTCTGTTCATCTTCTTCATAAATGACCTGCTTTCCTCTACATCTTCCAGTATTTTCTCCTTCAGCCAATGACACTTGTTTAAATTCGTCTTTCTCATCCAGTCCACAACACCTTGCCTATTCTAATATTTCACCATACCATAGCACTTCAGCCTCACTTCTCACCAATGGCTTGACAAATGTAGAGAAGTAGGGTAGTGACAACCTTGTAAAGTTCAATGAAGAAAAGACAACATAGGTTGTCATATCATATAAACATCACCAAGATCCCCCCCCCCTGTTTTCATGAACAGCCATAAACTGGACATTTCATCTTCTATCACTCAACTTGGTTTTTCTATTTCATCTAATCTCACTTGGAAGCCCCATATCAATTCCATTGCAAAGCATGCATCTCAGAAACTTGGCTTTCCTTCTAGAGCCTGTGGTTATTTCTCACCTTCTCAACTATTAACTATATACAAATTCTAGACTCGTCCATCTCTGGAGTACTGCTCTCATGTCTGGGGTGGTGTTCCTAAATCTTCTCTCCATCTTCTTGACAGAGTCCAGCCTACAGCTATCCGTCTCATCAACAATCCAAACCGTGCTAATTCTCTACAGTATCTCTCCCATTGTTGTCTTGTTGCAGATCTTTCCATTTTCTACTGCTATTTTTGTTTCCCTTTCTACTTAAACTTCCCCTCATTTTCTGAGTTTTTCCTTTGTCAGGGCTTTGTTTATTATAGGCCCTATGGCCTTTCCCCGACATTACTTAGTAAAGAAATAAAAATATATATATATATACAAATACATATACATATATATATATATATATATATATATATATATATATATATATATATATATATATATATATATATATATATATACACCTTGTCTTTGAGTTTTGTAGCCACACTCGGAGATAGCATAATCCCTGAGACTACAATCCCAAGAATGAGGAAGAAGGTGTACATTAGCCTTGTCATCAATGAACTTGGAGCTGAAGGACAACATGCACAACAAAGGTGACATGTTGCCCCACAACAGCAACAGGCAACCTGAAATAATAATAAACCAGATAAATAACAGAATACTTTAACATTGTGCTGTAATTGTGACAAACTTGAATAACTTTTATTGTCATATTACAGCCATGTAGCCACTTATCAGGGGATTTCTAGACATTTTAACACGGGGGGCTCCAGGTGCAATTTCATAAAATGGCAGTAGCTTAGTTGTAGCTACGGCATATTTTCAAAGACGGAGACATGATCAATTAGTCTAATTATGATATAATAGTACCAACAATTAGAAAGATCTAATAATCAGGTAGTTGTGAGGAAATTCATCATAGCCATACAAGTGAAGCATTTGAAGGAAGTTTAATGCACCTTGAAAAGATCATTACAGAAATTCAGGGGGACACTGAACCCTTCCAAAATGAACAACATATTTAACATGGGGCACTCCATCCCCTCTGAGCCCTCATAGATCCAGGGCACTCCATCTGCTGGGAATGATAAATACAAATTGCCACAAGAATATCTTCACACTCCCCAGGAACCTATCGCCTGTATGAGGGGCTTCAAGGAGAGGCTTCACTTGCTCTCTCATTTTCCATGAAAACGTCTGGCACTTCTCAGAACGCGATGAGTAAATAATTTCAAAATGCCTTAACAGACAGCCAAATATAAGTAGTTTTCAAACTCCACACCAACGCAAACACATACTTCATGTATGCATGTTCAGCCTATCCACGATGCCAGATACAATGAATTTTGAATATTTTGTTTTCATGACAACTAACACCAAAGGAATCCATAAATCAAAATGGTTGGCCAGTATGTTGTCAACTAGCCCAAATAAACGACATTCATTGCCAAAAATTGATATCTCCATATAAAGAAAAAACAGTGTCATTTAACTCATATTTCAGCTGAATAGATAGGCTACACCCCATTAGCTGAAAACAACATAGCTCCGAGCGCATAGCTGAATTTCTTCATAATACAAGAGGTTACTGGCACGTAACTATGAACAATTTTACAGGAGTTAAAAAGTGCTTACCTGAGCAGCACAGACACTCAAAAGGCACCCCATTTTGTCATCATTTAGAAAAATTTCCTTCAGGACAATTGTTGTTGCAGTTGTTTTACTGAGCAGAAGACTGACGCAGCGGTGAGGTAGCCCCCCTTAATACTAAGCTATAGAATATTTTCGACTTTATTTATGATTCTAAAATTCATTTCAATATTTTTGCACAATACAAAATAAAGGACATTATCATAGCCTGATATAAATTTGGCATTCTGCACAGGAAAGTAGGAAGCATTCAAAAAGTGAGGGGGGGTTAGCACATGTTTTCAGGGGTACACTCACGAGCAAGAGGGCATTATTTAAGCTGAAATGGGGCATGCTGAAGTATACAAATGTGCAAGAAAGTGTGCCCCCTATTCAAATGTCCATGATTCAGCTGAATATCAAGGAATGAATTGGAGTTACTTTGCATGATACTATGGGGTGTGGTCTCAGTTTTGTTGAGTCATTAAGTATGCATTGTCTTTCAGTATCACAAGCCAGTATCTACAGAGTTCACAACCAACAGACAAATCAAATCTCCATAGTTTTTCCCCAGGTAATTGTCAAAAACATTCAACTTTTCCCTGGGCCACATTTCAAAATGATAAAGTTCATCTCTATGACAACAAATGAAACAGTCACTTTGCAAACAATCGTGCATTAGTTAATGAAAAGGATTTGTGGGCTAAACAATTTGTTTTCCACAACTTTTCCTACACGGATATTATAGAAGTTTCCCTAACTATCCAAAGTTTCCCAGCTTTGCATAAAAATGGCTCATTTTCCAGGTTTCCAGGCTCACAATGAACCAAGATCTATTTAGTCAAAGGCTCAATTGTTGGAGAAAGAAATAAAACAATCTTATAATTGTTGTTTCTCCAAATAGGTCACAGTAGTCTTAAGTTCAGCTTTATTCATGTAAAGAAGGATACTAAAATCAGGTTTTAAGCATACATTAATGCCATTCACAAGCACAGTTAAAAATTTGAACATATCAGTCACACTGATAGATAAATGGAATAACAACAAAGAAGTGAGCCCTGGGGTACACATATGTTTGCTGAAATGTATGAATATCAACATAATATTTAAATGATATTCATGTTACCAGGAACACCATTACATGTACAATAAACCAATATGGGTGTCCAGTTAACTTTTCCTGGTTACTTTATGATTGCTGATATAGTTAAAAGGTTGGTTTGAAAAACTATTATGTTCTGATATACTGTCAGGTGCCAAATAACTGCCCCTTCTGCCGCTTATTCATTTTTCCATTTTTTCCAACCCCCTAGACCTTATAAGGACCCTCTGCTTATCAATGTTAAGGAAATTGACTTTTTTTATAACTCCATCATTTCACTTTCTTTCATTGTTAGTACTATTTACGACCAATTTCCAAGGCAAAATAGAATGCTTTTGCATATATTTTAGTTTTTGCTTTATGACAACCTGCTTTTGTCCTTTCCATCCTTGCATAATCATTTAAAGCCATTACTCAAATTCCAAACCACCTGTTTATTTACTAGAACCCCCCTTTTATTTGGCACTTGAGAGTAGCTTTCTTATTTTTGAACAACATAGAAAGTTATAAAGGTCAACATTTCAGAAGCAAACATTCCTAATAATCCAGAAAGGTGATTGATGGAATCAAGGTAATACCTCTGTCTCAAAAGTGTTGCATAACAAACTACCTAGCAAATGCTTACTTAAACAACAGAGAAAACACAAATAAAACATGAAAAAACAGAAACTTTGAAATACTAAAATGCTTCAAAAAAGAATGTGCTCTCTCAAAATCTACCTGGCAAAAGAAGCTACATAGCAAAATACCATTGACATTGTTGAAGACTGCACATTAAAAGAAATGTCTTTTTTGATGAAAATCATTCAGCTTCAACAGATAAATAAGAAACTCTTTCCCAGAACAAACAGCTATACCAGAATCTACCAAAAATTAAGTGAATTAAAGCTTCCAGTTATCTGAATTAAGCAATAGCTCAATTTTTGCCGTCCTTTCAATCCTCTTTTTTGTCAGCATCTCTGTTACCTCCTGTCGCATGTCTAATAGCAGCTTCTGTTGCCTTTTCCTTTGCTGTAATACAAAAAGAATGGCTGAAAAGGTATGCATAGCAGAGAGCCCACTCATATGCCACATAACTGTTGTGCAATCATAAGTAAAAATAATGCAGAGAATATCAAAACAAATTTTGCTCATACAGTAGCAGGAAAAATTCAAAGTCAAAATTATGGTTGAAAATGGTCACAATATAGGTGGTGTTTGTAAAGTACTCTTAAGTGCCTCATTCCTGTCTTCCCTGCTAATTAATTTTGAAAATTGTTCCAACCCCCCACTCTTATTTGGACCCCAACTTATCAGTTTTTGCAAATAAAATTTTCAAACCATGTTTCAAATAGATGCTTTGAGCAAATCTTCTGTAAGCAATGTTTTTGTGCTGCTTATGTTCCCACAACTATAGACACTCAATTTATGAACATAGAGTGCTTGATAGCAATACTATAATAGATTTCAAGGCAATCTTTCTACCCCCCCCCAACTTATTAATTTCTTCTAATGTCTCCAACCCCCCAGCAATTAGTCACTTAAGAGGAGCACTTTCAATGCCAAAAAACAAAAAAGTTAGGAAAGCTTGAAAGAAACTGCAGTTGATAAGCCAAATGGCAAAAGCCTTTGTGTTAGAAACAGTTGATTTCTTCAAATTTGACTAGCCTCCATTGGCAGTTCTAGGAACTTCGGGGCCAAGAGCAGAAACTATCTGTGGAGGAGCCATTGTTTGACAATTGTTTGCTAACCAAGAATATTCTTTAAGTTCTTCTCCATTGAAATTGTAATACATCATGGTTGTATCTTGTATTTTCCTATTAAAACCATGCATACAGCGATGTCGCAAGGACCATTTTGCTTGGGGGTGTAAGGTTAAATTTATTTGGTCAGTAAGCTGCTTCATTATTACAGATCACTATTAGGGAAGGAGGAACCCACCATAGTTGGGGTAAGAGAAAAAATTTTCAAAATAAAAGCTCTTAAAGGGCTGGGAAATGGTATTTTGAAGTTGGTTTTTGCAAATACAATACTCCATAAGAGCCATTTTACTAATCTTTGAAGCAGAATTTACAGAAAGTGCATTATGAACTAAAACATCAAAGCTCAAAAAGTTGTATGTTGGCACTCTTGAAGGAGATGCTGAACAACTTAAAAGTATATAATCCATGCATCTTTCAAGGCTGCTTTCTCTTGTGGATGATTTGTGTTTCAAGAAAAGGCACATTCACAATTTGATTCCATGTGCTTTGCACAAAACAAACAAACGAGCACAAGTGGATCAGTGAAGTGGATGAGTATGACTTGTTCACATCATAAAAACATATACATTACACCTTCAAGCACCATCTTAGGTGCAGGGCCACTTTTGGGCTACCAAAAGCACAGCACCTGGGGCAATGGCCCCCCAGCTTCCCTTAAAACATCCACTGCTAGGATACCAAAGCAAGTGGCCCCTTAAACAAATGTCATTGCTTGTGTACCTAACATTAGTAGAAAAAAAGAAACTATTTTGTATCCATTAACAAAATTGCAGTATATAAAAACAAGTGAAGCAAATGTGAGCAGTGCTCTTTCCGCCAATTCATACCCTCATCATATAACTGACTTGCCCTTTCTTTTGCCTTTTCCAGGTATTCATCAATGTCCTTTTTGTGCTCAGCAACAAAAGGCTTCAAAATACGATGGTAGAGGAACTCAGACCCATTCCATGGAAAAGGAGCCATGCACCACACAAGGAACATGCACTGAAAAAAGAAAGGAACATTAAAAACTCAAGAACTTGAAATTGTTTCAGTTATAACAAATACACAATACAATATATTATTATAGTAGGGAAAGAGTCAACATAATACCTTAATGGGTACCAGGCCTTGAAATGAGCAAATGTACCTGATTGATCAAGCTCCACAATTCATTAAGGTGCTTGACAAAGCTCCTGCACTGTTTCAGCAGTGGCCTGCTAGCTGGGGGGTGTGGGCAACTACCTCCATAAGAGCACTTTCTAAGGGGCAATAAAGTGATATTTTAACATGGTCCTTGAGATAAAAGACTCCATTGACAAACCGCTGATACTTTTTTCAATAAAAGTAAATATGTGAAGTGGTGCCACCACATGAAAGTTGTTGTACAAATTTTGTCCATGATATGACTCAATGCATAAGAACTTCCAATTTAAGGGAGAGAGGGAAAGAATATTTAATTATTGTTTTATAGATATTCAAGGTAAATTTAGGTAAAATCTTTCTCTCAATTGCTTGCTTTAATATAAATGATCTATTGACTCTAAGAGCTTAGATAATTGAGCCAGTAGGATTTGCAAGTTGAGTATGGAGATGCTCAATCATGTGAATTTCATTTCCAGGCCTGATGGGTACAAGAAATTGATGCAAAGACAGTGGTTCTGCTATTCTAAAGTAGCTCATCTATGGCAAGAAACACCAATACTAGGTAGGTAATTTAAGATCCCACCAACAAAAGAGGAAATGGAATGGCCGTTTGGAATGGTTTTAATTCAAATGATTCTGTTGTGAGGCTTTATTTGAACTCATTTAACATCTTCTATGCTCCTATTTACACACACACACACATTGGGACTTTTCAACAAGACCCCAGAAGGTGCTTCATGGGAGAAAGACCATCCATCAAACTTGAAATTGTTATACCCTGTGTCATGAGTACATCAACCAATTTGCTTTAATTTTCAAAAAGGAGCAACAATTTCAATTAGCATGGTAGAAATATCTACATGTGAGAAAGAAAAAGAATTATTCCTAGGTGTTTGATTTTCACTAAGCACTGTGGTCTTGGATAAATATATGAGAGCCAAATAGAGTTCAGTAGTCATGGCATCACAAAAATTTATTATTAGAATTTTCATACTTTGACTACATGAAGAGAAAGAGCACCTCAAAATAGGCATGTGCTGAAAATTTTAGATGAATAGTCTCAAATGGGATTAAATACAGCCACTTAAGCACAGAAAACTTGCCTTACAAAATTCTGTATTCTTCTCCTGGTTCCAAATGTTTAGAACCAGACACAAAATACAGTGATTTTATAGGAACAATATCAGCACTCAGTTGCCTATATCTCTGTCATTATTTTCCAGATCAAACTGAAACTTGTCAATAGTGGCTATTTCAAAGTGCTTTTTCAGAATTTAGAGCCAAAATCAAAATAGTTTTAAAATATAACTTTCTGATGAGACACTAACAAACTCTACTGAATGGATCAAGATGGAATCAACTTTCTAAGATGAGCAGAAACAACATAGAAAGTAGTTTCAAATTAGAGGGTTGAAATGACTTGTGCAAATTCAAGGTCTGTCACCGCTAGTTTCTGGATGGTTCCAAAAGGAATAATCTAATTTCATCTTGTGTAGATTGTGTCCTAAATATGGTATACAAACAACACAACATAAAACGATTGAGAAAAAGTAACAGAAACCCTAAAATCAGCCCCCAGGGGCTTATATGCAAAAGTCAAATCTTGGGTGGGGGCTATTTGAAGGGGGCATATTTCAAAGCTTGGCATTCTGATGTAAAAAGACAACATAAATCTAAACTAAAAACTCACAAAAAGTCTATTTCACCAACAAGATTTATTAGTCAATCATAATTTCTTCATTATCATCACAAAGTTGCTTCTTTAAAGGGCGCTTATTTGCAAAAATGATTTCTTAGGTGGGGGCTTACGCAATGTGGGGCTATTCATGATGGATTTCAAGGATTTACGTTTGCAACAAAATGCAATCCACAAGAGATCTTATTATAGGAAAACAAGGCACATTGTACTTCTTGAGCCTATGTTGGGAATAGTGAATCTTTAGTGCCATTAAACAAATGTAATCAAAAACAGAGCCTACCTTGAACAAAAAGTAGAGTGGAAACCAAGAGAGAAATATATCTGAAAAGAATTCCACAATGCTGAATGCAGAATAAACTGTCCAGTATGTCAGCCACTGAGTATCATCATCCTTCCGCTCACTTTCAATAGCTTTAACTCTGCAATCCAAAATGGCATGCTTTATACCAAACAAAGGGTGGGACCAAGTTATTAATAGGAATATACTTGCCATTGTAAATAGCATGGGGCCTAGTTCTACACATTGAAAACTAAGAACTTACATGGGTGATGATGGTTGTTCTTTTGCCCTGGCATAGTATGCATATTATGTAGGCCTTTTCCTTGTAGGTGGGCAATCGTCCTCAACTGTGCAAACCCCCTCAAAAACTTATTTACCTGGGCAACTGACTGCCCTCACAAAACTGGATTAGCCCCTAAAAAAATTATTACTTACTACACAACTGAATGCCAAAAGCTATATGCATGCATCACCAAAGACTTCCTACACACGAGACGCAAGGAAGAGGGTTAGCCCCTACAAGTATACCTAAGTGTTTTCCCAAGTTTTAAAACACTTTCCATTGTTCATATAGCATATATCTTCTCAATATCGACATTTCGCTCTATTCTGGACATTGTTTACAAAGTAGGGGCTATCACACTCTCTCTCAATGAGGATAAAGAATTTGTTTCCAGACCCATAACTAGTATGTTATGTCATTCTTAACGCTAGGCTTATTATATTCCTAACAATGGTAGGAACCTCAAAATTGTCTACAAGCCTGACCTAAATAATAAATATAAATATATGTATATATGTGTGTGTGTGTGTGCATGTGTGTGCGTGTGTGTGCCCAGGTTGTGGGAAATGTGCCTGACATATATCAAAAGATTTTTCAAAAATATGATGTGTACTTTTACAGTTGAATTACTTTAATACACAGCTGAAATGAAGCCAGAAGAGCTTGACAGTCTTCAGCTTATGAAGGCCTTCATTGACTCAAAAAAGGCTTTATTTTTTGTGGTAGAAATTATATTTTATTCAATATACGTTGCATCTGTTACAATGTCTGTTGAATCCATAAGTGAATCCTTTGCTTCTGTTTATGAAAACAGAAACAAGAAGAAAAGACTAATAACAGAAGAGCATGCTTGTCACAAAATGCTTGTTGCAATCAATGGCCCAGAACTAGCCCATTGTGACAGCATAGTTAAGGACAGCATGGCAAACTGCTGGAGGAATCTGTTGAAAAACTCACAAAGCAAAGCCTAGATTTGCCATTTCTGATGTCAAAAGTCAAAGTCCTTTCCTGCACCCAATGGCGCATAGGGTGGCGCCTATCTCCGTTTCTACAGCCCTGGGCCACACGTTTGCGAATGTGGTGAGGGCTACAGGGGGGCTAGTTCACTGGTAGCTTCGGGTGTTTAACTTCCCCACTCCATTATCATACATCGAGCACAAGACGAGAAGGCAGTGAGTACCATTTTATAAAGTCTTTGATATGACTCGGCAGGGGTTCAAGCCCACGGCCTTCCGATTGTGAGGCAGACACTCTAACCATTGGGCCATCACACTGGTCATTTATGATGTAGTAACTATTAAACATGTTTGCTGCACTTTTGCTTATCTTGTTATATTCGGTTCAAATTGTGCAATAATTTGTGACTTTTGACATTGAAGATAAAAGTATTTTCAAATTCAAAAGCTTTTTCAGTAATTAGACTTATACCTGGTGGCCACAAAATGTGCCTGGGAACCAGGTTCCCAGGATTTATAAAGGTCTGACACTAGGCAGGAAAAATGACAGAGGACATCTAATAGTCCATGCTGAGTTTTGTGATGAAAATGCAAATGAATCATTCCATTGATAAATGGTTACTTAACTCTACAGTATAGAAAAATAAAGAGTAAACCACTTTCAAAATATAGCATATTTTCCCATCAAGCAAATAAATTTAGGTGGAACTTTGGAATAAATTAACATTTTATACTCCAGAACATGTAGCATTTACATCTGAACATTATATCATAATAAGCCAGTATCAATTGCTTTTAAAAATGAATGTATTACTCCCAAATAAGTATGAGATAAAAGATGCATGAGCAACTAGCAGATCCATTGAAATACTGTCAAATACTTTACCTATTTGTATTGTATAATTCACATAACATACAGTTGTCATGACAAAGGCAAGGCACAGAGACATGATGAATTATTGATACTCAGCAGGTATGGATTTTCCTCCTAGTATATGTATTGTATCTTAGGTTTACTCTGGAAAAATTAATTTAAAAGAATTAGTAGAAGTTCTCAGCAGTCATGCTAATATAGTTGCATGCAAATATAAAATGAACACTCAACTTACGATGCATATGCTGGGTAGACAAATCCCAAAAGTGAGACAACAAGACTTGTAGCATAACCAACAACAAGGTAAACAGCAAGAAGAGCTGCCGCCCCTAGCAGAAAGAAGGCACAGTTATGAATACATGCTAATTAAAAAAACTTTTGATTTCATATGTGAAATCAAGAGGCTAAAGTTCAGATGATAAATTGTGAAAAATGATCTTTGACAACCAGAAACTAAGAAAATAATTTTCAGTTCAGAATCCTATATGGACTATATACACTAGCTCAAAGAAAGCCAAGTAGACACATGATCATATATAGAATTGAAAACAACTAAATCTTGGCAAATAATAAGTTGCAAATATTTCATGAGAAAATTATCATATACTATATCTTTAACTGGGCTCAAAGCCAGAAGTCACATCTAAGTGAAGATCAAGCCTAAACTGGCTGCATTAAACTACAGCTGTCTTTGGCTTGTAAATTAAATCACATGATAATTAGACAAAGATAATTGTGAAATGACTCTCTAAAACTAAAATCTATAGCTGATAATAAGCACAACCAAACTGGTTACTACAACTTTTACAGTCTGCAAGTATCAGTCAAGATACTCTTAAAAACATACAATATGCATGCTATTAGATGAAAAGACTGCACAGGAAATGAGTAAAGTTGATCAAAATCAAAGAACTAAATGTCAGAGCAAATTTTTGATCGAATGGGAAGTGCTTCCTATTCTATATACAGGTGGTTTTCGTTGAAACTGCAGTAAATATGCTTTCGACATAAGAAATAATCTGCCACAGCAAATTACACAAGCCTAATCGTGCTACCTATCGCTAACTTCACTTATCTTCCCAAGTAAAGCATTTTTCACCTACTAACTGAGACCCTGCCTTCTGACATTATGATAAATGCTCCAACAGAAGCATGAAATATTTATTCCATATAACAATGGTGCTTGTGATGCTAAAAAGGACGGTACATCTGTGCTGCATTTGGCAGGAAACGGCAACAGTTTTGGGCCATGTTTCTTCTGGGGCAAGAAGCAAAGGATCAGCGCAGTACTTGGGCATTAACTTCACGCATTGCCTTTCAAGTTGATCATAAAAAAACAGAATTGCAGTAAAAATGCACTGCAATGGAAATAAAATCTTATTCATCAGGCTTTTTGGTTATTGCAATAGACAATTCTTGTGTCCAACAAAAGGGTGTAGCGCTTCAAAGTTAGGCCAATGTTTCAACTTACCTAGGCAAATATACAGCCTGTTGACTTTAGTCTTCTGTTCAATAAACTCAAGCCCATCTGTGAAGTAGTTCTTTTTATGAAGGAACTCTTCGACCTTCTCGCGTACGCTTTTTTCTTCTACTTTCGTTGTCATTTTGGGGTAGGCGTTATTCCGGAGTGCAACGTATCACCAGTAAAATTTACAATGAGGGTTAAAGTGCAAATTTAGGCGTGACGTCACGTCACGTGCCCAGAACCATCACTGCAAGGCTGCCTAATGGTAGCAGGGGGGGGGGGGTA
>WIPJ01067469.1:364689-386536 GCA_018155075.1 Cassiopea andromeda
ATATATATATATATATATATATATATATATATATATATATATATATATATATATATATATATATATATATCTTAGGCTTATCAATCTTAGGCTCAAAACCTGAAAGATTTAAGAATAATGAAGGTCAACATAAAATCAGGTATTATTATAAAAAAGTGTGTACTCACCTGCACGCACAGTATTAATGTTCGGGTGCAGTGGCGGTGTCACGGAGAGACTGGGGAGAATTGTCCCTCTCCACCCCCACTTGTCACCTAGATCAATTTTCTAATTCATAAAAATTCGATGAGAACATGTTATGGAGAGGAAGTTAAGGGGGTGAAGACCTCTAGCAAAATTGTGAAATGGATGTGATAACCAGATTACGTAACAATTTTAGGGCGTGGCACCCAAAATCACCCTCGGTCTGCGATGGCTGGCCGCCCACGTTCGGATGTTTATGCTTAACTTGCTTCGGCCATACGGCGAAGGTATATACGCAAAAGCGTAAAATCATGAAAGCTTTTGAGTAAAAACAATAAAAGAATTCGCTGTTCTTTGAAATCGTCTCTCCTTTGGACTCTTTAGGCATACGATTAGCAAATCGACGCCCATTGGTCAAATGGTCAAGTAACGTAGCCAATAAGACGCAAAGCTCCTCCTTTCATGTGATTCTAGAGCACTGTCTTGCTATGTAACGCTCGGATAGGTAGCCGATCATTATCACATGTTTTTTTTATATGAAACAGACTCTCTCGCTTCACCCTGGATGTTTCTTAATATTTCGTGAAATCCAGCCGTAAATGTTTCTTACATTTAAAGACTTTCAATGATAATAACAACTTAGAGTAGCTAATTGTGACGTAAGAAAAAGGATGCTCAGATTTCTTGAGGCATATAATGGATGTTCATTCTATTTTCTTGCAAGTTTGATAAAAATTTACTAGTAAAACAGCTTTTACAAGTTATTATTAGAAACTCAGCCTGCTGGTGTTTCTTACATGCTTCTTTCCTTTTGCCTAATTTCAGCCTCATGGTACTTTGTTTGGTACCTTGTTTTGTAAGGTACGCTTATTCTATTAGAAAACAACTTCTAATCTTTAACATTCTGCATTTAGTTGCAACTGTGCTATTGATGTGGACCCCCAGTCTTTCTGCTTGTACAACAAGAATCTATTTGCCTGTGGTCAGCTCTATTTTGCATGTTTTCCCTTACTAGTAAAGGTCCGGAGAATTGAACAATTCAATCCAATTATTATTTTACAAATTCATATCTCACACAATATAATGATATTTAATGTCATATCATATTACATCAAATTACATTACACTACATTGCATTGTAATGTATAATATTGTAGAACAATTCGTAGTTTTACAGTAAAGTCAAATCAATATGGAACATCAAAATAACAATGAAAAACAACAACGCACATTAATAACAATTAAGGGTAAACTTTTTTATTCATATAACTGTTCCAGTTCGAAATGTTCAAATCCACAACGGCAAACAACTTCAGGTCACTGGCTTCCACACGATAACTTACAAAACTCTACTCAAATCTACGGCGAACGGCAACTATAAACTTACGGCGACTTACACGACTACTTTGCACGGCAACTGCAACACGACTGACTCAACAAACAAGTACAGATACTGACATCACATAAACAACAAACTCACAATAGAAATTATCTTAAACACAGAGATGATGACAAAAGTAATGGTGATAGAACGACATGAACAGTGGCTGACTACAAAGAACAGGAATTAACAGAAATGAATGACACACTACACAGCTTCCTGTAATTAAGAAACAAAAGACAAAACTAGTGCTCTAACAATATTACACTATATTACATTATATTGTATCATACTATTTTATAGGATGCTGTATTGTATAAGATTATATTATATCATACTATATTATATTATATTTTATATATTATATCATATTACATTATATTACATTACATTATATTATATTATAGTATATTATATTATATTATATTATATTGCATTATTATATTATATTATATTACATTATATTATATTATATTATATTATATTATATTATATTATATTATATTATATTATATTATATTATATTATATTATATTATATTATATTATATTATTCTGTATGACAGCATAATACATTATACTGTATCATTTTATGCAAAATTACGCTATATTATACCATATTACATTGCATGATGCAGCCATTATATTCAAAAGGTGATGTCCCCTATGTTTCATGACTTGTTATTTGACCAAACGCCACTTTCTAGTGATCGTGAATCAAACCTGTTCCTCATTAGAACTGGAGTTGTGTTCTAGCATTGGTTTCCTCAAGTAAAAAGACTGAAGCTCGCTTTGAAAATAGCTTTATTACAAAACGTATCTTTCGAACATCCGCTGTATATCCACTTCAAATCATCATTGTCAGCTATCAGTAATAATGGACATGGAATTTTTGCAAAGCATTGAATCTTCACAGACATTGCTTAGGTTTCTAAAAACAGGTTTTTGTCTGTGAACTCATCAACATGCCAGTATCCTAACTATACAGTACACTCTCTTTAATCAAGAATGACTAATCTTTTGCAGAGAATTTTGTATTTTTGAAATTTTTATTTAACCTTAGTGCTACCTGGCATATTAAGCTGGATTTTAAAATACTCAAATAAGCAAAACTTAATTTTGATGAAGCTTGAAATTCTTACTTTACTCAATTACTTCTAAATTTCTAGCAATTTTCAGTCTCAAAATTTTTAACAGTCTGTATTCTTTTAACCTTATGCTTTAGCCAAATGTATGGGTGAGTGCGATTTCATCCCGCACCTTCTCTGATTGAGTGCCTTAGAGCTAGTTCATACGATGAGCCATAGATGACCCGAACCCAGGGGTGGATCCAGCACAAATTGACTGCCGCATTAGGGTGTGGTCATAACAGGGCGTAGTCAAAAAGAGTGGAAAAGAAAGGTATTGTGGTCATGGAAATCTAGAAATAGCACAGGGGGGAAAGACAAAAAGAACTCACCATCAATGTTGCCCTCTCCTCCCCCTGCTAGCCACTACTGCTCCCTCCAGCTAATAGAATCTATCAAGATAATAGTACTTACTGCTGTTGAGCTACTGAAATAATGAATGAGATATATGTGGCAAGATTAGTATTAGAAAATTATTTGCTTCCAACGATATTAATCGGCGTATTCTGTATTTGTGCTGGTTGTTGTGCAGCTAATCCAAATTTCCAACCCCCCTTACTTCATCTCGAGGAATTTTCCCACCCTCATGCTTATTAGAACCCCCGCTTTTCTGAGTCCTACTAGTTGGAGTCCACCTTCTGGATCATAGAAATGACATCTCTGTTGGAAATGGGAAAAGAACAGGGTTGTTCTCATTTCATCGGCCTAAACGAAGCACCAGCTCATCGAGAAGTGCTAAATACAAGAGAAAGTTTCTTTTTCTGTCATTCAGTTCTTCAGATTGTATATAGAGCAGGTCAAATTAAGTTCCATAACGTTTCTCACAACTTCCCTCACAGAACACGCGTTATTCCAGAGCTTCTATCCAGATAAACATGCACTGCAAAAACATCAAGCTCGCCGCTTTCATTGTTCAAAAGTTTGATTGCCACACAATCATCTCGTTCTACCTCTCAATTTACTTTTGCTGACTAACTATTGTAAGTTGTGCCGCACAATAGATCATGCAACAAAACATAACAGGCTCAACAATAACATTCGCATGCCTCACAATTAATAGGCTAAGTCGAACAATCAAATAGATTGTGTTTCTTCTTCTTCTTCTTGACCATGACCGATGACGATCGTTGGTTTCTCCTATGGACTTAATTTCCTCCAAAATTTGATCTGACCAGCGTCTTCCAGTTGTTCCTGTTTTCTGCAAGCTTGATGTTTTCTGCAACTTTCTTCTTTCCAGTCACTTGTTTTATGTCATCTATCCACCATGTTCGTCTTCTTCCTTTTCCTATCTTTTTGTCATTTCCCTCTATTATGGTTTTCAATTCCTGGCCGGCTGATGTTCTTGCTATATGTCCAAAGAATGTCATTTTCCTTTTGATGATCATTTTCAGCAACTTTGCTTCTGTTTCTCCAACTCGCCGTAGCACTTCCTCATTAGTTATCATGTTAGTCCAACTTATTTTCAATATTCTTCGGTAGCACCACATTTCGAAAGCTGTTATTTTCTTCTTCAGAGCTGTTGTAAGCGAAAAAACTTTTGAACCATACTTTAGAATCGACCATACTTGAGTGTTGAGCAGCATCTTTTTTGTTCGCATAGGTAGATTGTTCCTCATGAGTTCTTTGTGTTTCCAGAAACTTTGCTTGGCTTTTGCAATGTTTATCCTTATTTCAGTTTCATTTTGCAAGTTGTCATCAATAGTAGCACCTAGGTATTGAAATTTTCTCACTTGCCCAATTCTTTCTCGTCCGATTTTTGCATCAACGATTTTGTGTCCTTTGTTTGTGACCACCATACTTTTTGTTTTTATGACATTCATTTCTATTGAGTACTTTTTGCCTTCTTTTTGAATATAGTCAAGCATTTCATTTATTCCTTTTTCAGTTTCGCTCAAGAGGACAGTGTCGTCGGCATAGCTGATGCGACATATTCTTCTCCCATCTGCGAGGGGGATGCCAAGGTTTTCATCCATCAACTTGAATGTTTCTTCTGCGAATGTATTGAGGAGGATTGGTGACAGAATGCATCCTTGTCTCACTCCTCTTTTTATGTCAATTGGGTACTGCTTTTCAGAATCGTCCTTCATGAAACCAATTTGATTCTCGTATATTTTCTTGATTATCCGAATTTCGTTGGCTGGAATTGCTTTCTTGTTCAGGATGTCTATCAGAATATAATGTTCAACCCTGTCGAATGCTTTTTTGAAACCAATAAAGCATATGTAGGTATCTTGCTTGCTGTTGATTCTGTTCGCCAGTATTGTTTTCAAGGCAGTAATGCTCTCAATTGTTCCTACCTTTGGTCTGAAACCATACTGCATTGGGTTGAGTTGCTCATTTAGATGTGTGGATATTCTGTTGAATGTGACTTTGTTGAGAATTTTCATTGCATGTGGTATCAGTGCTATTGTTCGATTTTCTTCGCATTTAGCAGTACCTTGCTTTAGATTGTGTTTGAGCATCCCATATATGGAGATGCCAAGCAGACAGTAATCAAAATATTACGTCATTGCGCTATACCTCTACAAAAGAGAAGTCGATAGAAGCTTTGAGCGCCGATTACTTATGTGTCGCATATTTAACTGTGGCATACAAAAAATACAGATTGAGAATTTCTGACTGTCTTACGTAAGGCGTGTGCGACGTACTGGATACTCCACTGCCCGAATCTATTATAGCATTGGTTCATCAATGGTACGGCTGAAGGGGATGAGTCATTGTTGAGCCAATCAATTGCGTGAATGTGAATTCAACCGATGTGTTTTGTGGCTTCATATATTGAACCGAAGATGAACGTAACTACTCAAATTGATAAATGCATAGGTTCGGGTCATCTACGGCTCATCTTATGAACTAGCTCTTTCATACGATGAGCCGTAGATGACCCGAACCTATCATGGCATTGGTTCAGCAATGGCTCATCGTTATGATGGTTTGATTCAAACGATGAACCTATTGTATTGTCATTGGCTTTAGTACCTTTAAGGGAAGCGAAAAGAAAATGATAATACGCATACGTATTTTAGAGTAGCGAATACACCTCCCGATTACAAAATTTTTCCATACCCCCGTTGTTTTACCAACCACTCTACTTTTTAATTTAGATAATCTTAAAACATTTCTCAGAGAATCAGTTCACTGCAGCTTGCAACCAAATAAAAGCCCTGTACAGAAATGTAAGGAAAAGTTTAAAAGATCGAAGTGCAAATAAATAGATGCGTTCGTTTAAAATATTTACTTCGAAAATCTGTGTCTTCTATTTTCAAACCCATCAGTTTTCACCCCAGTTTATTCCAATCCACCTATTATTACTTTTCGAAACATTTTCCATCCCCCCTGATTATTATCACCCCGATTATTCGATGCCATTGGGTAATTCTTCTTTCGATCTCTAATACAAAATGGCGCCATTTGATCACAGAGAAAAACAGAAGCTGGCTATTATTAATCATATTATAAGCGAACATAAGAGGCGAAGAAACATGCAACAGTGTATTGTAACTATGTCATCGGTTAGAAGACGAATGATTATGAGAACCTGTTTTTTAGCATTCCTTACTCTTTCACACATGAAGAATAATGCTACCAGAATAGAACTTCGAGGAAGACAAAGGTCATGCAGAAGGTACACCAGAAATCGAGGTTGGTGGGAAAACGTTTGGCACAGTTACTCTGAAAGACAATCCACAAAGACTTTCAGGGTTTCTCGAGCAACCTTCTCTTTCATTTTGAGCAAGAACGGAATACCATTGAAAAAGAGTCGTTAGCAGAACCATTCATATCACCAGAGTGTAGACTTGGAATTTGCTTGTATCGGCTTGGCAGAGGGGACTATCTTTACACTATTTCTAAGCTGACTGGCTATTGCACTTCCACTTTTTGTGAAATTGTGAATGAAGTCTCAACTGCAGTGGTGAATTGCATTTGGGGCTGTACTGTGTCATGCAATTTTCCAAATGATGTCAATGCTTTGAAAGGCTGCATGTTAGAAATGGAAGTAGAATGGCAGTTTCCTCCATCTCTGGTGAAGTCAACTAAACCTGTAAAGCGCAAAGAGAAGGATTTCTCTTAATTACAAGGAAACGAAGCTGAAATAGAACATGAGATGAGGAGACGGCGAAGTTTATGTGCCGTCCAGTAAGATCCACAGTCAGATACTGATGTAGGACATGTTTTACCACATTCATAGTGGGAGAGTGATTTCACAACTCCCAAGGAAGAGAAGAGTGATTTGTCAGGTAGTGAATACCTTCCTTGAGCTTTGAATATTGGAAATTTCAATAGTGAAATGCTAGTGAAACACAGTATGTATATGTAGTAGTTGTTATCGACACTTGAAGACAAAATACTATTACCAGCGTGTGACACCAGAGAAGAAAGTTGGAGAGTGAAATGCTGCCATAGTTCCCTCAGGAAGCGAAGTTAGAAAATTCTAGCAAATCATACTCGTCAGATTGGCTTAAAATATTGAAGAGCAGGCTATGAAGTGCTGACAGTGCATAGAAATCTTCAAAAACATAGGTGCCGACAGGGAGCTCAATGAAATATTTGGGGGCTGCAGCCCCCTCCAAGCACCCCGGTGGTGCCATCGCTGATTATCTCATATTTTAGTCTTAGCAGAAAGAGTTCTGAAGTTTCTATGAAACATTTTTCCAAAGACAAAGCTTAATGCTGAAAATGTAAGGACTTTTCTTGTTTTAAGTGTCTATGTGATGACGTCACAGTGAAAAAGCTGATGTCAAGAAATCAAGTTTGAATATGCATCAAACAAATACTTGTCTTATAGCGAGTCTGAATATGCAACTTTAATTTCAAAATTCTGCGCCAGTGAAGAGGTATTTAGGATTTTGTCTCGATTTTGACCATGAAATGACGTCATAGATCAAGTGAAATTTGGGCGTTTCCAAAAATCACCTGGCAGATTTTGAAAGCCTAAGCCTTACTCTACAAGAATCCATTGAGAAAACAAAAATTAGGTGAAATATTAGATTTTTATGCTACATATCCTATCTAAATACCCTTGAATAAAATTGATTATTGAGCATGGGAGCGATTGTTGAAAAACCTTAGCATTTTTTTTGTTGACACAGAAAATGGCTTCTTGTATTGACCAGTCCCACGTATTTGCCTTTTATGAGGTGTTTTGATGATTGTGAATGTGATTTCAGTTGTCTGAAGCAATTTTCAGACAGAAAAACATTGTTGAAAAAACTCAACATTCTCAAATTTCAAAATTTTCGTTTCAGAAATTGATATGCCCCCTCCTGTGATGTCAGAACATAGTCCTGAGCCCACTGTCCAAATTTTACGGAAATAGATTGAGTGTATGATATGGGACGACAATGCTGAAGATCTTTAACAGTGAAGCAATCATTTTATGCCTGTAACACGCCATTGTCCCACATGGGACTTGTGAGAAATCACTTTCTGACTTGGCCCGTCACTGTGCACGATTTAAGAAATAAGAGACCAGTGGGACTCTGTTGTTGATTACTGACATGCCAGAGCCCGGTGGATTATTGGTTAAATGTGCAAGATTTATGCTTGAGGCTAAAACCACGCGTGTGAGGAATTGCGTTCGTACGCTTTTCGCGGAGAAACTTTGCTTTAAAAATTCAATTTGCGTTTTGCTCTGGAACCTTGGCCAAAATCGGTGAAATTTTACTCAAAAAACAAAATATTTCTGTAAAATAATGATGCTAAGCTTCAGAATATCCTATGTGAGAGTGTAGACTTTTCCTTCCACCCCTCAATTCCAGTGATCCATATTTTTCATTTAATAACTATTCCTATAGTAGAACTATTGATCACTATTCCTAAACGCTTGCTGAAGGGTGCTGAGGCATGAGTGATAGATGATCTTAAAAATCATGTAATACAAAGTTTTATAGGAACATATCATCACGATTAAGAGACCTTTCACAAATGACGTCCAGGCTCTAGGGGGGATGGGACTTAAGAAAACCGGACGTCCAAGATTTCAGAATTGGAAAACAAGATATTTCTATTGAACTTCTTTCGCAAATGACCATTTGGGTGGTTCAAACAAATAAATTTTAGTAATATTGCTGATCAATCATTTCAATTAAGAAGTTAAAGCTACAACAGAGTATTAAATCATGCATCTTTGTCATTGCGAATCTTTGCCAAAAATTTGTGGAAAGAACCACACGTTTTGAGTATCGATCATGAAATTATAAACTCTTTTTAAGGCAGCTTTAGAAAGTAGCTTCTACAGAGGCATTGTGGTACCTGCAGAGTGGGGGGGGGCAAGTTCAAATTTTTTCCGATAAAATTCGAAACCTTTATCTTTACCAACAACAAAAGTCCGAACATTTTCCAATGAAACATTAACATTTCTGAAAATCCGACGACTTCGAAAAAATTAGATGGCATCCCCCCCTGCTCCCTGGCCACGATGCCTATGAGCTTCTAATCCCGCTAGGCCCAAGTACGACCCTTTTGCATAGCATCAATTAACATTGCCTCCTAATTAATTTAGTCTATTAATTTTCTCTTCTACTCTGTAGCTATTTATTTTTGTCATGCTGAAAGGCTAGAAGTGCATGAATATCAAATAAAATGACAATAAATGTGAATGAAATGCTTCCTTTGCTTTCTCAGTGTGCATTGCTCATGCACACTTTATGCAAACAGTTTCAGGCAACATGACATCTCGTTCAAATAGCAACTTGTACAAATTTTCTCAGAAAGTTTATGGACGACAATCTTTGCACTTACAGAGTTCGTGCTTTGGTGAGTAGATAAAGTTTAAGGACTTTTAAAGGAGTTTTAAGACCAGAAAATAACTTTTAAGGAGTATTTTTATGTTTCCATGGCAAAGGCAAATAATTTCATTAGAAGATTAGGAAGATAGAGGCACAATGAGAAGGTAGCACGTGCGAGTTAGGCGCAGTTTGACCATATAGAAGCGTCGAAGGCGCTAAATGTCCAACTCGGGGGTTTGCATCAGTATGGCAAATTTTGCTTTGGCGGCGATTTTAAATGGTGGCAAAAAGAATTATCGCCAGTACTGAACCCTTATAATTTGGAGAAAAGTAAGGGCTGATTTCATGAAGTTCTGCACTGATTTTAAGCGTGCAAAGTGGTGAGTTAGTATGAATTATCTCTTTTCCTTTCAGTTTTGTTTGAACTTTGGCAATTTGTGCATTTGTCACGACGTTTCAAGTACTTTAAAGGTGGCAGTTGCTGCGGTGTGCTTCTGTCTTCTTGAAATAAAGTGTTTTGCAAACATTTCATTCCAAAGGGATTAAGTTAGTAATTGCGATTTCAATTTCATTTGCTGCAGTATTCACTCTAATAACCTTAAAAACTTTCATTTTTCTTAGTCTTATCAAAGAAAGAACTTCGTGACATTATATGACAGTAATGTCCTAAAATGAGAAATAGCTGGTGCACAATGTTCTCTTTGGTTTATAGCGCATTTGGTGGTATTATTTATTACAATCCATCAAATGAAGTAAAAGATGCGTTTCAAGAATATGGACTTCCACCTAGCGTTAGCTATGGGGAAATTATTCTGTAAAACCAAGAGCGCTTTTAACTCTTTGAGAAATAAATTGTTGAGAGGTACTACACTACACGAGCACTGAAAACAAGAGGATCCTCAAGTGAAGAAGTAAAAATTGATGTAACAGCATTTGGCAACAAGCGGGGCTTATCTTTATCTTCTGACAAATTAAGATCCGAAGGAGGAAATGCTCGCCAGATAAATAGCTATTGAAGGTTGGTTGAAAATTATCTCTCTTTGTTGCAACTATCCACTTTCGGATATGGCTCATATCTTTCAGGGGATATTTATGAATTGAAATGGCATTTTTACAAAAACGATTTGTGCATCTATATACAGAGCAAGATTTAACCATTTTCTGAAAAAAGATAGGACCCAATCTCACTTGGTAAAGCTAACAATGTGACATATTTTATATGTTTACCTCGATGGCAGCAAACAGCATACAACCTATGTCCGCATTCATAGTTGGGTTTGCTTAGCTCGGAGTCTTAAAATCACATAGCAAGATTATTGTTAGCTTCGTATATAAATTTAAAACTAAAACAATGTAAATAGTTGCTATTAGCCTCACTGCAATGTTGCAAAAATGTTTTGAACTTCACAAAGCCCACCGCAGCAAGTGACACCCTTAAATTACGTGAAACGTCGCAATAATTACACGAATCGTCAAAATACAATCGAAATTGTGGAGATGAGAGATCGTTAATTACGACTCGCTACTTCACAAGCTAAAAATCCGTTGGGAACTTCACAAGCTCGGCACTTACTTTTTACCAATTTATAAGGGCTCAGTACTGGCGAAAATTCTTTTTGCCACCATGTAAAATGGCTGTCAAAGCAATATTTGCCTCACTCTGGCAGATCGGGTTGGACATCTAGCGCCTTTGGCCCTTCTATATCATTTCTGAAGATACAAATTAATTCGAAGATATCACATTTGACAGAGAAGCAAACACTTGTATACCAGCAAAACATAAAGAATATCATGAATTAATACGTCGTATCCTGAACATTGAAAGAAAGCAAAATCAGCGCAATAAAGTAATTATTTAATATATCAATACACATGAGTAGTTCATACAATATTGTAAGGAAATGTGACTAATATATGCTCGTATTTTAAATAAGAAAGTGTTTTATACGTAATTGTACACGGAAGATCATAAAGTAATACTGAAGGCAATACTGAACTTCTGAAAGCCAAAAATTCAATAACTCTATATTTTTATCTAGTACTTTAACCTTCAAACAACCCTGTCAAGCCTTTGATTTAAGCAATATGTAAAACATATTTCTTGTATTAGCCCATGTATTCCTCTGTTATGATATCTGTTACTTAAAGTGCTTGTAAAATCACTTGATCATGATTGCTCTTAGCTAATGCAAAGTAAAACAGTGTCAAACTTGATACATTATTGTAAAGGAACTTATTTGCAAAGGAACTCTTAGGGAATTTTTGATACTTAAATCTTAAAACAAGAAAAAAGCTAGCTAGGCATGACATTAGCGCTAATTCGTGTTTCCTAGACATATTGAACCAGAGCTGGACTTTTTGGGGGGCCTTATCTGTATTTTTCATCTGACATGTTTCTTAACATTAGTGTGTGCTATTGGAAATATTGCCGTTTGGGGGGCCATGGCTCACCGGCCCCCTGAATCCACCCTTGTTAGGTACTGCTTGCAAATACTGCTCTAGAAGAACTAAAAGTGTAAATTATACTGGATTTCAAGTACTACGAGGCATTATACAATAGGAAAAAATTGGTCAAAATTGTGGTAAAAGAATATTGGCATGCAAGGTCTCATCTCTTTGCGAAGTAGTACAGCCATGGAAAGATCGCAAAATTTCAGGAACTGTTGCTCTCAGGGATAGTAGTAATGAGTATGTCAGTGTTTCCCAACTTGGTGGTGAATTCCCCCCTGAAGGAAATGTTTTTAAGGGGGGAGTTGGAAGCTGCCATCATCGACGATGATAAATAATGAACAAAATGTCATTATATTGGATAGTAAATTGACATCTATTGATGCCAGCTAGTCTTGATCTATATAGGCAAATGCATAGTGTCAGTATAAAGCGATGATGGGGAAATCGCTTTCATTGTATTGTAACCAAGAAAGGATAGTAAGAAAATGGCTGGGTGGGAAACACGGGAGTGTACTTACATGAAAGCCTCTACGTTACAACTCTAGTGTACATGTTGACAAGACTTTTCATGCATAAGATTCATTGAGCATAGCACTTCCCATGTGTGAAACCACACCAGAGTCTATGCTTTTCATAATCCTTGCTCTTGAACTAGCTTGAACTGGGTCAAGAAGCTCTGTGATATGATATGGATCCTACTATTACTAGCAGTGATAATGTAGTTATTCAAAGCCGTTTCAGAGAATCTCAATGATAGGTTGAAATATCAACCCAAATGTAATTGTTCGAAGTCCTCTCACAGACGGTAAATAACAAGAAATTGAAAAGTGAAGGAATTCGCTGAATATCACACCATTCTATGACAGCATTTGTGCAATCAGTGGGCTTTGCAAATTTGTATCCAAAAGTTATTCTAATAGTAAATATTGTTGATTATATATTTTTGACTTGTGCTTCTGTGTAAGATTATAATTGAGATAAATTGTGTCCTTATATTGTTTATGGCGAAACTTCACTCTAAAGATAAACCAAACGTTTGCTCTACCTTTCAGCTTTGAGCCTGCAACAAATGAGATCACACTTTACTAAAGTATGAAGTATTACTGTTGAAGGAGTGATGCATACGTTATGAATCTAAATATTGCTGTTGCTAGTTGCTGCTAGAAATGAATCTGATTGATTGATGCTCTGGGTCAGTTTTTCAAAGTCTGGGGGAATTCCCCCTATGGGGAAATTGAACCTTTTTGAGGGGAAATTGGAAGCTACCATCATCGATCATAGATTATAGATTGAATAATACATCATAGCCAGGGAGGTAGCAAGGAAAAGGTGGAGAAATACGGCTCTAGGTGTTTCACAATCTTCTATGAGCTTTGTCCATGCAATAGCATGTGCTGTTACTTCCATTTTTTACAAAAGTTGTTTATAATAATATTTTCAACATACCTACAGCTTATATCAAGAAAATCAATTTTTCAATAGCATTGATATAACATTTTAAATTCTTATCCTAGCTAAATATTCCTTCAGCAAACCTGGTTGTCACTATAATTACGATAAACATCAATGCATTTATAGAGAAATAATGATAATGTCATTCATAATTGTGTAAGGCTTAATTTAGGTGATGTTTGAGTGATGCTGAGGCATAACTAACAAATGGTCTTAAGCATCGCACGATACCAGATGCTATTGAAAATCCTCATCAACTTTGTTTGATATGCTTCACAATAATCATACAGCAAATATTTTCTGTGCACGTACCTTCAAGAATGATATTAGAGTAAATACCCACTTACCTGTGCACTTTTATGGGGTTGTCTCATAAGGCCTCACATTGTTCAGCCTATTTCTTAAATCAGATGATGTTTTTCCATTATCTATAGTAGCTAGGATTACGTTAGATATCATTTCTGAACTTCCCTGACTATTTTCCGCCCTTTCCCTCAGCCTCGCTTCAAGTGTTTGATGTGTTTTATCACCATAGGCAATACTTTCATTTAAATGAGCTTTAAAAGTTTCCACTGGATTTTCGTCATAGCAGCCAAGAAACTTCCTTGAATTTTCAGGAGATGAAAGTACATTTGTTGCAATCTGAACTTGCCATATGTCAATATCCCTTCCTTGACCAATGTTTATTGGCTTTGGTGACAGGTATGTGCGGCTAGTCAGATCGTCAATGTAATTTTTAGTTTCTCCTCCCGCATCCAGTCCCTCAATATTTGGGTAAAATGCAGTTGTATGTGAGGCATCCAATTTTATATGACCATCTCTACACTGGTCATCCAACGTTTTACCTGTAAGTCTGAACATTTCATCAATATCAGCAAACGTGCTCACATCTTCCCCACTGTAGACTCCTTTAGCAGCCTGTGTACTTGCAGGTCCAACTTTTATACTGACTCCCTTTGCGCACAGCTCAGCAACCTTTCTCAGAACTTCATAAAAATGAACAAATCTATCATGAACATGGTTTTGGGTTTGTTCCACGATGTTTCCTCCAACTGGAAAGTGCATCACCTTACCCTTCTGAAATTCTTTGCCTTCTGTAAATTTTCGCGTTCTACTTGTTTCCGTTTTATTTTTACCATTTGTGTCCTTTCTTTCTTTGGACTGTTTTGCTCTGCTTTCCATTTTCTTGGCACCACCAATTCCCATGTACTCTTGACTAAGCTCTCCCAGTCTCTTATTAAATTCATATTTTTCAACATGCTCAGCATACCCTCTTGGATGAGACTGCATTTTTAAAGCAACTTTACTGCGCAATTCTTCTGCACCGTTGGTAATTTGTTCTCCATTTATCAAACTAGCTGGATTCAAATTCAAATGTACTGCTTCAAACAAGCAGCTAGCTCCTTTCGATGCAGTCTTAGTTTGGATTACGGCATTTTTCCCATCTAAAGCCTCGTAGTGACCGTCTGGAAACTTTGATGATGGACGATGATAAAGCAGTTTGATTGGGAGTTCACTGGCAGCAGATGTTGAATGAGGAGAAACTTGTCTGTGTTGAATTATTTCCCCATCTTTGCCTTCACTGTAAATCAAAATTGTTTTAAGTAGGTGATCTGCCAAGACCTTGCATTCCAGAAGTCCACCCTTTGTTGTCTCTTTTACGATATTATAAGCATGTGTTTTCACAATAGTTTTAGCATCAACTAAGCCTGCTCCATTGTAGTTAGCAGTTTTCCCAGTGCCGTGGGATATTTGAAACGCACTATTGGCCAAGTTGATTTTCTGTTCAGTATGAGTGGTATTCAACGTTTTTTTGGTAAATTCTTTAAGATGGCTATTGATTTTGGATGTTGCTAATTTAGCAAGGTGACTTGCAGCTCCTTCATGTACTATACTGAAAATTACATCACCAAAAACTTCCGACAGATGACAAGCTACATCATCTAGAAATGTAAGTTCCTGTTCAGATGTTCCATCTCTGTTATGCGCACGCTGTCTCTTGCCGTCATCACATCTTTTCTTATCAGCTGCTTTTCTTAGATCTTCTGTAAATTTTTTGCAGAGCAAGGAAAGCTGTGCCATAGTATCTGTTATTTCTGATATTGTATAAGCAGTCTTGAAGATACTTAACATTGCGCCATATTTTCCAGCCTTGTCTTCGCCCTTTACCTTTTCCAATGTTTGCTGAATAGCACTATTTACGTCTTTCTTCCAACTAATTTGTTCATAATATGGCTGTACAACACCTTTAGCTAACTGGGTAACGGCTTCCACACGGCTATCCACATCAGATGAAGAAACTGCTCCACGTTCTTCTGGCAATAGTGCTAATAGTGACGTTCTAAGAGGCTCTCTCTTTACATCCTCCTTCAGTTGCTTTAGTAAAGTTGGCTTCACCTTTTTCATTATTAATCCCAATACTTCCTTCAAAAGCCAATCCTCACCTTTTTGCACGCCATACATTATGCCTTTCTCAACAGCTTGCTTCCCAATTTTTTTCCCAGTATTCTTCAGCGTTCCTTTCATTGCAGCACTCATCCCCCCTTTAAGTTCTTGCTTGCATACTGTTTTTGCACCTTTGAATACATTCTTCAGGCCAGAAATTCCCTGTTTAACAGTGCCCTTGACAGCGGAGACTCCCCCTTTCAAGAATTTTCCAACTCCTCCTACCAATAAGCTTGTCCCAAAACTGATTGCTTTAGAAATTCCCCAGCTTGCCCAGTCAAATGTGCCTTCGATCATGCCTTTTGCTCCATCAAATACATCTGATATACCTTCTGAAATTAGCCCCATTCCAACGTTTGTGGCTGTGCCGGCAGTGACAGCAATGAGTATGGCACCCGCTGCTACCTCCAACAGGCCTATGAAAAAAGCAGCAAGAGCACTCCAGGAGAATTTTGGCTTTTCTTTTACTGTGAAAATAAGAAGAAGTCCCATTTGGTAAAATTCATTCAATGTATCATCCATAAACTCATCTGGATCATTGACCAGAGAGAAAATTCCATTTAGAAGAACCTTTGCCTCTTTTCCTTTTGCAGAAATTTCTTTAACTTTTTCTATGGCCTCTAATATCTTTTTCTCCCAAAATTGCAAAAATTAGATGCGAGTATCAATATAAGACTTGAATCCAATCTGCTCATTTGTAGCCAGCTCACATGTATATGAATGATCTACTAACTCCTTTATTATAGAAATATTTTCTTTGTAATGCATCAGATTTTCTTGAGAAGACTCCAGGTGGATCGTTGCAAGTTCCAAGTTTTTTTCCCTATCCAACTCAATTAGAGAAAAGGCCATGTTATAATGAGCAATTGAACTAGCAAAAGCTTCCATGTCAATTGATGTCTGGAAAGCTGTTATGGCAGCATTCTTGGCGATGTCATCACCTACATTCACCATCGCTGCTCCATGAAGCAAAATATGATAAACGTTTTCGTTTGGAGATTTATTTAAATTCTCTTCTTGCAAAAGCTGCAAAGCAGGCTTCATGTGTGTTTTAAGGCTTGAACACAATACAATTTTATCCAAATCTTTCAGTTGATCGCTATTTTCATCTAGCCATAGTGCCCAGGTTTCATGAAGAGAATTTAAAATCCTGTGTTGATAGCCCTCATTCAACTTTTTATTGATATTTGACTTGATCAGTTTACAATACTTTCCAAACAGCATTTCTTTTTTCAACACAACGGCAATATTATCTTCCATAGCTTTGATCCTGGTGTACTCCATTTCATCTCTGAGAAAACGAGCGTCTTCAATTTCAGTACAGGCTCTTAAGTACATTGGCAACTGATTTCTATTGAGAATTACGTGTGATGAACCTGGCTGTCCTTTCCTGCCAGCCCTACCAGAGGCCTGCAACTCCACTCTGCGATTTGATGGGAGAAATGTCAGCAAAACAAATAGTCCGCCATTTTCAATAACAGTGTCAGACACTTTAATATCAGTTCCCCGTCCAGCTAGGTTGGTTGCAATGACTATGCTGCCTTCCGAAACTTCTTCTTTTATCCTATTCATCTGATCCTCGTTATCGCTCTCAGCATATATAATTGGGGATTTGCCGCGTAGCTTTTCTGTGCTAGCTATTTCATCTTTAATTATTTCAACTGTGGTAATATCTTCACAAATAACCAAGACTGCCCTTCTTGAAGCAATCACATCTGCAATTGTGTCCATCAGAGAATTTTTCCACTCTGACTCATCATTCAACAAAATTCCAGGACTCTCGAGTAGCTTTTTCATTTTATTAGGAGGCATTGTATAAAACTTTTTCAGTTTGTAATACGTTTGCATAAATTCCTTATCAGCATTTGTACCCAAAGTCCCAGATACTCCCAGAATATTCGTTTTGTACTTCTGAAAAAAAAACAAATTTGACATGAAATTGGTGACGAGTCCAAGAGCGCTGATTCTGAGGCGGTGTTTCATTTCCAGGAATTGCTGCAAACCATCTCCCCATTTCTTGTTTTGTTCAATAACGCCCGTGGATTTGAAGTCGATTGGAAGTATATCGCCATTCTTTACAGTATATTCTCTTCCGTCTTTCATCCCCAGTGCAACAAAAGCGCTTTCAACAAATACATTTACTTTTCTTTTTGCGAAATCTCGAAGAAAACTAGGGATTTTGATTTGGTTGTCAGACACTCTAGCCCCATTTTTCGGTATTTTGTGCAAGACAAACTGCTCAATTCCATTGTGTAATATCTCTTTTCTATTCAATCGACAAGCACGGCCACTCCCCAAAACGAGAACTGGAATCTCTTCATCTGTTTCTGATTGAATCTCTACAGCTTCAGCCACTCCAGATTCGTTCAGTCTATATACTTGGAAAGGTATGCCAAATTCATCTTTGGCAATGTTGAAGAAAGAGGTGACATCGTCGTCCGATACATTTTCAACTTTCTCTATAACACTTTCTACGGAAAAATGCTGCCAGTTTTCTATATCATCCTCAGTAAATATTTGCAGCCTCTCGTGAGCCAACTGGATTAATTTGGCTGGACTCCAACTCTCGTCATTGTCCGAATCATCTGCCAGGTTATAAAGAATCATATGAAATGGCTCTGGATTGCCTCGAAATAGAACCTCTTCAGTTTCTGTAATCACAGGTGCATGATCGCTTACGGCTTTCCAGATCAAGGCCAACAATGGTTCAAGATGACGTAGTCCACTGCTAGCAAGGTTGTGACAAAGGTAGTTAAACTGAACACCATTATCTACAAGCATTGAGTCGACTTCATCAACTATGACCATTTCGTATTTGCGTTGAGGTCTGATATCCTTTGAGAGAAAATCGTTCCTCAAAATGTCTCCAGAGAAACTGCTAACAGTTCCATAGACAACATCAGCACAATAGACCTGCTTCTTTTTATCATCATCTTGGCAAGTAATGTTTTCTGCTACTTTGATATTTAGTGCTGCATAAAAATTTTCCCACTCTTTAGAATCCCTTGTGGCAAGGACAGGAGAACTAGTAATCACATCAACTTTTATCTCCTTCATAGCCATTACAGCAGCAACCATAGCGATTATAGTTGACTTGCCTTCTCCGGTTTGGATCTGTAGGAGTCTTCCTGAATCCTCTTCTTTTCTGAGCATTACAACACAACTCAGCAACTGTGAAACCCGCGGCCAGTAATGGAACTCGTTGAAAGTAGCTATTGCTGCCAAGGAAAGCGGATCGTACTGTGACTTTTGTGGAAGAATTACTATTTTAGGTTTGTCAGAACACTCTACTTGTCCAGGATATCCATAACGCGTGATTTCTTCCAAAACAGTTTTAACACTTTCCTTGTATTCCCTTTTTTCAGCTTCTGGTGCATCTATTATGGCTAGGAGCTGATCTAGATCCATATCTTTCTCGTCAAGGTAGTGCTTCTGGAGGGCTTTAATTACACGTTGGGGAGAAGATGGAAGATTTTTCTGCAAGAAATCCTAAAGGAGCTGAGACTCAATGGAAGTATGCGACGGGATAGCAAATTGAGAAATCAATTTGAGGCATGCTAGGGCCTCCTGAGAAGTTGTTACTTGAGAAATTGTAGAAAGGCGCAATATTTGGTGAGGTGGCCATGAATTTCCTCTCTCAGTATCGTGCAAATAACGAAAAACTGTTTCCACTTCTCTCTGATTTGCCCACCATTGCTGCTCAATCCATTTCATGTGTGCAGTACGAAATATGCTTGAATTCCTTTTAGATAACTCCTCTAGAAACTGCTGTACCCAGCATAAATGAGGGAGAGCAGAAGTTTCCCTTGAGTACGACCAAAGACCACATACAATATCCAGTATCAATTCTAAGTCTTGCAAAGTGCGATGCTTCCATAAAACTTCGTTAATAATTTCTTCTGAATCTTTATCTGAATACTTTGCCAGCTGAATAATTGTCATCATGTAATACAGTGTTTGTTCATTCTCATCGGTAATGCTACGAAGAAAATTACGCTTTTCTTTCAGCATCTCATCAGAAGGGCTTGATGTTAAAACAGATTCATCATATTCATCATATTCATCAATTTCATAGGTATCATAGGATTCATCAGACTCAGTTTCGATCTGACGCATTTCCTTTCCCTTGAGATACTTGTTGAATTCATTGGTTACGTTGTGAGAAGGAACTCCCATTTGATCTTCCTTAAGAACCTCTTCATCTATTGGCCGAACCTTTCCTTCAACTCTCTGCAAGACAAAAACTTCTTCACTCTTTCTATCACTATGGAGATATTGTTCTCTTTGAAACCTATTCACACGTTCCAAGAGATCCCTACTCTGTGCCTCAATTCTCTCACGAGCTTTTAATTCTTCTTGTTCTCTGCGACGTCTCTTCTCCTGCTCTCTTCGAAATCTCTCCTCCTGCTCTCTGTGAAGCCTCATTTCCTGCTCTTTACGACGTCTCTCTTCCTCTCTATGATATCTATCAGCAGCTTCCTGTCTTCGTTTCCTCTCCATCTCCTTCTTTCTCCTCTCTTCCAACTTGTGAAGTTCATTTAACCTCCTCTCTTCTTTTCTGTGACGCTCTTCAGCTGCTTTCCTCTGTGGCTCAAAAAAGCAATCGTGACAATAGTATATTCGATCCTGTCCATTTAAAGAGTGGATGCTACTTATAATGCTTGCAAAAGAAACATGCCAACCTCTTTCAAGACGTATCCTATCCTGTTTAATGTCGTCCCAGTATTTTCCATCCATTCCAGCTAAACGATAGTATAAACCTTCGAAAAACACATGACTCCATCCACGATATGTCATCTGCTGTTCTTCGTCGTCAAAGTCTTCCATGTTCCGAAGGCGGTTGTGACACTCATTGCATCTCAAATTGGGTGCATTGGCTTTGCTTTCTAAAGGTGATTGACTATTACCCATTTTGCTACTGGCTATAAATATCTCTCTTTGAGCACGTAATCAATAAAGTTCCCACCTTGAATTATCAACCTGCAACAAATATAAGCTTTCCTTTGCAAAAGTAACCAATGATGAAGTTCTTGAGTATTAACTAAACATATTTGAATTTCAAACTCGTGTAAATCTATTTGTACCTCAAGGAGGGTTGCCCTTGAAATTAGCTTATTCAAGGGCATTTCTGTTAAAATCGTGCAAGCCAGAAAAAAATTAGTAAAAATGTACCCTAATGGCAACACAATATGTAAAAATATTCTTGTAGTGCCATATGCATACAACAAAAGTTACAAATTATGTCAAGGAAGATTTAAATTTGCACAGTGATGACGCTTTTAGCTACAGCTAGAGAAGAGACTATTCCACAATTTCACATCTCTCTAAGAAAAACTAATTTTTTTTTTAGTAAGTAATGCCGGGGAAAGGCCATAGGGCCTATAACAAAGCCTCTATAAAGGAAAAACTCAGAAAATGAGGGGAAGTTTAAATAGAAAGGGAGACAAGATCAAGTTTGTTGATGTTATATTTAAAAGATGACAAATCGTAGCATTCATGGAAAATAGTGGGTGGCAATGAGTTCCAAAGTGGAGAAGTTCTGGGAATGAAAGATGATTTGTGAGATAGAGTTCGTGGATTAGGTAGTGTAACTTGGACAGGGTGGGAATAGGTAGAGCTACTGGTGGTTCGAACACGCCTCATTGGATCAGGAATAATATTCTTGATTTCCTGAGAGCAATGTCCGTGAAAATAGCGGTAGAAAATGGAAAGATCTGCAACAAGACGACGATAGGAAAGAGACTGTAGGGCATTAGTAAGGTTTGGATTGTTGATGAGACGGATAGCTTTAGACTGGACTTTGTCAAGAGGATGGAGAGAAGATTTAGAAGCACCGCTCCAGACATGGGAGCAGTACTCCACAGAAGGACGAATCTGGCATTTGTATATAGTTAGTAGTTGAGAAGGTGAGAAATAACCACAGGCTCTAGAAAGAAAGCCAAGTTTCTGAGATGCATGCTTTGCAATGGAATTGATATGGGGCTTCCAAGTGAGATTAGATGAAATAGAAAGACCAAGTTGAGTGATAGAAGATGAAATGTCCAGTTTATGGCTGTTCATGAAAACAGGGGGGGGGGGGGA
>WIPJ01067470.1:4490-16276 GCA_018155075.1 Cassiopea andromeda
GCAGCTTTAGGCCAAGCTCTGGCACCACAAAGATTATTCAAATAAAGATGTAGGAAGACTTAAGCACAAACTTTGATGTAGCACACCTTATATGTTAAAGAAGAATTAAATTACCTTCAGTAAGGACTTACTTATGCCCATAGTACGACGTAGATATGTGCACCTAAGGTTTGCTCATGAGTGCGTGTCTGTCCGCCATGAATTCATTGGCTATTCATTGGCTAATTTAGATCTTTCCTAAATTATTCTTAAGCGTCAAATGTGTAGCTTCCCCTGAAATTCAAAGGAATACATTCGGATGTTTTTTGATGTTTTACATCATCATAATGCAAAATAAAAGTTAACAGAATAATATATCTTATAAATCTTGCATCCATGGTGAAAGTTAATCTACCAACAGTACTATAGCTGGAATACGCCAAAGCTCTCTGTTTTAATCAAGCTTCAGCCTTGCATTATTCTTAACTTTTGGTAAATTCCAGAGATTCTCAATTTTCTGCTATGCATTATTCTTATAGAAAAAGAGAGTGTAACTTATGACTAAAAATGGTACATTACATTTAAATATTAATACACAACTACTTTAACCACTCAATCGAAATCTTCAGTTGCTCTTTTAGCGCCCCTTGACGTTCAGCTGATTTGCAAATAACGAAATCTTGGAAAAGTTGTAAACTTTCAATTGGACTATCTATTTTGTTCTAATGGCGCCCCTACAAATCATGTTCACCTGATTTACAATTGAGAAAATAGTGTAAGGTTTCACTTTGCATCGCACTACTGATATTCCTCATTTCTGCCACTCCTTAAAATCACTCCTACCATATTTTCAACGGAACATAATGGTAAGCTTTAGCTTTTAAACTAAAGTCCTTAATTTGCTCTTTTGGTAGCCTCAGCAGCCAAGCCAGGTTCCCAGGCCCCTATTTTACACACCACTAGTTGCTAGCATGATACAGAATAACACTTTCTGAGAGTTCCATGACAGCTTAAATGCATTGCAGTTCTAGAGTGTAGCAAATAATGGGTTTAGGCTAATTACATCAATTTTGGATTAGGGTATTTTTGACGCAGTTCTAGCTGCTGAATACCTATTTGATTAGATATGCTATTTTAAAAATTGTCCCACTCTCGCTGAAAAACGTCACTTCAAAGCAGTGCTTGTATCTTTTTCACTTCGGAACAACTGCTTCATACAGTAAAACTGTAAACGCTCGAACTCAAAACTTTTGAACAGAAATAATACCTGTTGTAAATACCATACATGCCAAAAAAGATGTATAGATAAGTTACTCTTGTAGCGTCATGTTACTCAATTAATCGTGTAGTATCATTGATTATCTGAGTGAAACCAACGAGTCATTTTTTTCCATCTTGGCACCAGTGTTACAAGGACTTTAATTTGCAACTTAGTCAGAGAGTAAGACGCTAGCGCTTCATTTCTTAGACCTGGCTGCCCATTGCGAAGATGCAGATTTTTTTATAAGAATACTTTTCGCTTTGCCTCAATATGCTTAAATTTTCTGACTTTGTTCTTTAGATTATACTTAAGTTATTTTCAAGTTTTGAAGGTATAGCTTCATCTGAAAGTGAATGGAACAGATGGAACTTTTTGCTGATGCCTTACTTTATCATAGAGCCAAACAAAATTGGAACAGAAAAATACATTTTGTATCGATAATGTACAAGTTGATCTACAAACAGTTCTATACCTTTAATACACATAACGTTTATATCTTCAACCTTGCATTTCTTATGGAAAGGGGTGTTCGACGTGTAGATATCGACCCTGTTAGGTGAGAAGGAACTTTTGCCTCTAGTGCATTCCATGTAGCCAAAGCCAAATATCTAGGGCATACTAATAGTCCTTTCCTCGGTATACTGCCATGAAATTGCTTTGCTTCAGCATCAACATCCAACCTTTCCCCTTTTAGCTTTAAGTCTTTAAAATTCAACGAAGCCATGTTTAGAATCAGTTTCTCCTGCAAAGTATCAAAACGACTAATGAAGACACCTATCTTCTACTCTGCAACAGGGCGTTTTCCGACGTTCTGACAGGCGTTATCTCACAAAAACGTTTGAGGGCAAACTCCCAGGATCCCTGTTTTTACTTAAATGCTACTAAGCCAGACATGCATAAATAGAAAAGTATACCTTCTTTTCTATATACTTTTAAATCTTTGCATCCCCTTTCCAGTTCAGCTGTCTACAGGCCTGATTGAAACATGACTTCTGTAATCAGGCACGTCTCATATGATAGAAAAACAACTGGACGTTTCAATCAATTCAACAATGCATTACACGAGCCCGTTTTTGCATAGCTCATATTGGAGAATGACAGCCGAAGAAGATCAGATCCTCTACTGCTAAGATCATATAGGAATATTCAGTAGAAATTGATCGGGGACATGTTATGGACTGCTACGATTATATGGAAAAGAGGCTTTATTATTATGGAAAGCAAGCTGAAAGGTTTCTATCGGAATTTTGCTTTCCACTCAACTTGCAAGCTGCTATTATTGGTCTCAAATGAAAAATAATTTGTGTGAACATCGTTTATCCATATTGAAAACAACATGTTAATGTTTCACAGACAGAAATGTGTCTCTCTTGCAAAGAAATTTCAGGGTCACCGATTTGGTAATATCTGATGTAAGCTTCACACATGGCTTCATTAAATTCTTCAAAAAGAGTTCTAATGTCTGTGGTGTTTGAAATTCCACCAATGTAGCAAACAATTGATGCATTTGTGATGACATGTTCATAACTGCAGCGTCTTGCACCGTTTCAAAATGGAACGCACTCTGGACATGTAAAGTTATGACGGTGGATGCGATTAGCCTCAAAATCGTTACCTGGTTCAAAGTAAAGCTGGATAAAAACAATGTGAAATTGATATTGCTCTAGAATTTAACTGACATTATTTAGTTGTTATAGGACAAATAGTTCGCTACATTCACGTTCTGCGTACGCTTTCATAGCAATTTAATTCGCTAAATTAAGAAACATTTAAGAAACATCTAAAACTAAAACGTGCCCAAAAATTTAGGAACTTTTAGTACTAGGCTTTTTATAAGAAAAACACTTTGCCTTCGACTCTGTTGGAAAATTTGCCGACCCTACTCATATAGTGGTAAATTTGGTTATCCAAGGATTACCAGGAGACTTCTCAGTGCCACTTAAAAACCTAGAATATCTAGCTTTTAAAGTTGAGAAAGTTCTAGCTTATCGACCTGCATGTGGGCTCCTAAGTTCTCCGGCCTAGCCAAATGAGCCCACTGTGCCCAACCTGTATTAAATTTTCCAAGACTTTATGGAACTTATATTGGTGAGGAGCTTTGAAGAGAGGAGTGCTTTTAAGCATTTTCTCTGTTGAAATTTTCAATAGAATTTTGAATAGAATTTTTCAAAAACATCTAATATCTCGGACGAAATATTATGAGACAGACTGAAGTTATCTGATAGCTCAGCGTTAACTGAAGTTTTGCAAAAGTTTGGAATGCTTTCCTGTTAATCACTTACTCAATGTTGACCAACTGGCATCGAATTGTGCTCGTACAATTCAATAATGGTTTAATGGGATGAAAGGGTTTCAATCACTTTTTCTAAGCCTAACTTAAAGTGCTTATGCATCCAAAATTTCGAAATTTAACTTTTTGCATTTTCTAATGCAACTTTGTGCTGTTATCATCATGCTACAAACTAACGTATCATAGTATCATAACTCATATGGAAAGAAAGTTATGAGCCCTCAAACTTCGCTATTTTGGCATTTCAAGTGCGAATATTTTCTACTGCGCATGACGCTTGATTGATCGCTTGTTAGCATGGATTATACTAGCAAGTCCAGCAAACGTCATGGAGGACGGTACTGTGTGGCTGGTCTCCCGAACCGAATAAGCTGCACAAATAGTCACCATACAGATTGTAAATTCGTTTATACCTTTCCACTCCAGGGAAAAGAAAGGAAAAGACACCAAGCTTGGGTCAGGTTTGTGCGAAGACATAGGCCATAGTGGAGCATCGGCGAATCGTCTTTTCTTTGCTCAGACCATTTCGATGAGAGCTGCTTTACGAAGAATCAGGAAATCGCTGTCAAACTTGGAATCAAAAGGAAGCTAAAGCCAGATGCAGTCCCTACCATTGATTTATCCTTGGCAGATACAGCAGATACCATTGATCAGTCACTGATAGATAGAGCTAAAAGACAAGTGAGATTTATCTGTGTTTGTTTTTTAAGCCTGGTTCACATATAGCCGTAATTGCCGGCAACTGCCGCACTTACATGTGCCGCAGGCTGCCTCAGGCGATATATTCACAAATACATTCTTTGCCGGTAACCATGCCGGTAGTCAAGCACTCATTATTGAATCTATGTTGTTGTTGCTTTCTGTTGTTTTCTCGCGGGAAGCCGAAGCACTGCAGAAATATGGCGTCAGCTCTAACAGGCAACTTTTGTTAGCAACTCACTGTGGATTCATTTTTACCTACCACGCATTTGTAAAATTAACCTCATAAAAGTTGAAACAAAGAAAACTATGTAGGTTCTTCAATATTTCAGCAAAGCATACGACAGGATTGTCTATCGTAGCTTACAGGGTAGTACTGGATGCATCTCATCAATGCTTCGTATCAACATGGCTTTTTATTTCAATTTATTCTTGCCTAGCAGCTGCTACAGCCATCTTAAATTTTAGGAACACACGAAAGATGACACGAGACCGTTAAATTGTTATGCATTTATTAGTCAACCATCGTCACATGACGGTCTGCATACAATAGATGCCGCAGGCACGATGCTCACATAAGATTTCTGCCTTGCCGGCAGTACCGTAATAGCCGGCTCAACTTTTTTCACGGTACCGCAGGCTGCCGCCGGCTGCCGGGGGCAGAGTGTTCACGTAAGGAATAAACTGCCTGCGGCATACCGTAGTAGCAGTGCCGGCGGCAGTCGTCGGCATGTTACGGCTATATGTGAACCAGGCTTTAGACCCTAGTCAAGAAGTAGCAATTAACAACGCTGAGGAAAATGGGACAGGGAGGTCTGTTGAACTGGTTGATTGGAAATGGCCTACTAATTAAGGAAAATTATAATGCCATAGCAATGTATTTCAATTCCTTTCATAGACTATATGTGATTCAAAAATGAATGACACAATGGAGGAGGAAGAAATGTTAGCAAGCCCTAGTCCTGTGGCAAGCCCTAGTACTGTTTGTACCAGATGTCCAGTTTTGGAAAAGAAATCTGTATTCTCTCAGAAAAAGATCGGTTGGCTGAGAAGATCAAAGAATAAATTAGATGACTCTAATCAATGCAAACTCTACTTCATCCAACGCAGAAGCCATTACACTACACATTGTACAGCTTTAACGCTTTTGCTTCTTGGCCCTAAGTGACTGTTTGCAAAATTTGACAAGCTATGAGCTGCAGTACGTAATAGAAATGGTACTCACCATTCCTGAAGTTGGATTTGCATCTCAAATCTAGCCTCAAGAGTATGTGGTAGCAGTCCATCGGGGTCATTGGCCTCAATATTTTCTTTATCTTGGGCATACAAATCGTCAGCTAGTGGCTCTCTGTGGTTTGCACCTATGCTTGACTGTGCAAGCACACGGTTATAATTGCCATCACGTTCTAATTGATAATTAGTAGCTTCATCATAAAATGACGATCCACTGTCACTGTTTGCCATTTTAATGAGCTGTAGTACTCCAAGATAAGAAGCTTTCTTACTCTTTGTTCGTCAACTGATATAGGCCTAAAGAATGCACTCGGTTTGATCTTCGTTATGATATCACGCAATGGCTATCAAAATTTGCACCTATTACCTCAAAACAAGCGCTAATTCCTACACCTTTCTCGTCAGTAAGAACGAAAATAATATGATCTTCATGCATTGGAGAGACCAAAGCTTCGATTTTAGCTAAAAATGTATATTCGAAATTTTCGATGCATAAGCACTTTAATAATTGCCAGTTCTACCTGCAGCTTTAGGTTGCTCAGAATACTTTGTCAAGTTGTAGTTTATCGTCCATTCCATCAGTAAGGTTAAGTTTTACCAAAGGTGTCTTATAAAGGGGATCCTTGTTGCACTGTTTACAACATTTGGGTTTTGTAAGAACATTGTTATAAGGACAAGAGCCTGAAATTTGGTCGAAAATCAAGAACAAGGCTGATCCTGAAGCCTTGTCGTAAAATGTAATTTTGAAAAATGAAAGGACATGAAAGGTCCTTTCCTTAACCTTTGGAAAATTGGCTGCCTTGACAATTTACTTTGATTTCCACAGTTAGTTGCTTCTAGCAAAAATTAGATACTGTGTCAACATTGTCTATACATAAATAATTGCTTATAAACTTTTTTCAATAAAATGAATTACTTTGCAAGAGAGATGATTTTGGTTGTAACATCTGGCTCTCATCAATCAAGACATTTAATGATGTCTTTCTATGTATTTCTAAATGACCTTCACGCTATTAATTAAAGAACAAATTATGAACAATTCAGCCTCAAAATTTAGGAAAAATTTAGAACAGCTAGCTTGAACTTCAATTTTACTGGTTATTATAAAGAAAGAGTGCACCTAGCGGTGTATAAGTAAATGGATCGTTTAGAGGGGAGTTCTTACACTCATTTGATATTAAACTAAGAACTTGATCCACTTAGTTATAAAAAAGCTCAAAAATGGCCAGAAAGAAGGCATTGTTAATCCTCTAAATCTCATAAGCTATCCGCTTCTCGTAAATAATTACTAGATCATTTTATCTTCAAAAGAAATATTCCATGTGCAATAGAATTTTACTATGAATACATTTACGAAACGTATTGGGACTGCGTACCCTTCGAGTGAGAGCTAACGGGCTGCGTTCCCTATCCCACGCTCTTCTACGCCACTGGGACTATCTCTAGGGAACGAGTCATGCTGGAAGCCCGAAAATTTCAGTATGGCTTCTGGCCTTGAAGTGATTGATCAATGGTAAGGATTTACTTCACGAGTTGAATTTTGGACTAAACTTTGCTCTTCGGAGGGTGCAGGGTATTTTGTGAAATCCTGAACGTGTGTGCGAAAAAATGGTCGCGTGAAAGTAAGTCAGTGTCATCATTCTGGTAGAATCATCAACTCAACATTTCTTTCATTATAAAAAGATCTGAAACTATATTTCAATGTTGTAAATATTCGTCTGTCGTAATAACACCGCCCAATTCCTACATTCATATAATTGGACTATAATCAATGATCATAGTTTGAAGTGTTAAAAACCAAAAATCTGTACTGAAATGAAAACAAATACAGCTGTTCTTGAAAATATTTGGAAAGGTCACTTACAAGGTCCGTTGGAAACAAAGCAGAACACACAGAATATAGCTATTTCCTCAACCAGAGAAAAGTCAGGAAGTCCAAAATGTAGTTCACGGATAGCTCATCTCTATATTTATTCGAGTTGTACTTGCACTCGAGTGATAGATGACCTGCATCAAGAGTGAACACCTTTACGTTGCCAACTTCTTAGGGGAATTCATGATTTCAGATTACAGTATTATACCTGGCCTATCCTTGAGTAAAATAATATTTTTGATTGCCTAGCACGAGGCTCAGCACTTCTGAAAATTAAGAATAGTATAGAAATATACACTCTTTTCTTATAAGAATACCTAACAATGTTCTTAAACTTTCCTGATTTAAACCTAGAATTATTATTAAATTATTCTTAAGTACCAAATATATACCTCCGCCTAAAATTTCAGGAATCTATTATAATCTTTGTCTTAATTCTAATAAAAATGATTATGTCTTCATGAAGCTTGAGCCTCGCAAAATTCTTATGTTATTCATATTTTTCAGTGATGTTGAGCCTCAGGATTCTTCTAGACTTTATTCCTAGTAAAAAGAGTGCAATGCAAGGCTAAAGTTTCATGAAGACTAAGATTTTCTGTGTATTTAATTTAAACTGTTGCTTTTAGATTAAACTTGGCACCATCAATGGAACATATATTAATCTGTTCCATTTTATTTTGCATCATGATAAAGTAAGACGTCAATAAAGACTTAATATGTGTATTTTTAACTCGAAGTTAAGTCTTTGGCATTTAAGAATTATTTTAAAATAATTTATGGCTCAAAACTTAGGAAAATTGATTCTTATAGTAAATAGAAGAGTAATAAATAGTGCGTCACCACCATGGGCGTAGGAGGACATCAAAGTTTGGAGGCTGTAAACTTTCTGTAAACTTTGTGCCCTAATTTCCTATTGTTTTTCAGAACATTTGCAAGAGTGAAACGGATTTCTGCCCAATCTGAGGGCCTGCAGCCCCTGCCCCGCATCCTACGCTTCTGGTATCCATAAAATTTTGTAAGAGAATGGAGTTTATGAGAATCAGGCGTAGAATCTCTGGAAATTAAAAATGGCTGAAGAATAATGAAGGTTCAAGTTTCATGAAGACTGTTTGTGTATTTGAGCAATAACACTGCTTGTAAATTAACTTCTTCACTGTCGATACCATGGTTGTTCCTCTGCTCCCTTTTTATATTTTGTTTTATGATGAATTAAGACATCAACAAAGATTTGAATTTGATCCTTTGATTTTCATAATTACGACTTATTGAAGAATAATCTAAGGCTCAAAAATGAAAACATTAAAAGATATCGAGACTCAGCGAAAAATTTAGGCATTCTTATAGAAAACGAATTGTTTATATGAAGTATTTCTGTAGTTTGCTACTTCAGACTGTGGTTAAATGGAATACGAATATTGCTAAGATATTTCACTCCCTTCTACAAAAGTAGATTATCAAGCTTTTATTTCAGCAATTCTATTGTTATTATGCCATAAATCATTCGTTCCCCTTGGACATTAGATGAGGTTGACTTTCTTGCAACTCAGTGGCTTTGACTTGACCAGCGACGCCAGAGCAACAGAAGGGCAGGAGGGGCAGAAGTTTGGAGAAGGATACTTATCTTGATTATGACGTCAGATTTAATCATAATGGTTACCATTCAAGCATGCGCTCCCTATTGTTGTTGCATTTTGTGACATGTCATGAATTCCTGAGGATAGAAAGAGGTCGAGCCTAATCGAAGGATCAATATAAGAAAACATGTGAAAAAATAATATTAGCAGACAGCATAAGAAGGGAAATTTACCTCCCTTGCCTTCGCCCTTCGAAGCGCGCTGCCCCTCTTCACCCTCTTGCTCCGGCGTCCCTGGACTTGATTGACATCTTAGGGGATGTAGAAAGGTATATGACTAGCTTTCCAACAGGCTAGTCATAAATTTGAATAATGACTAATTTGTTCCAAACTTAAAACTAATGATTAACCATCTTTGTATTGTTGACTTATGACTAACGGGAATTATTCCAGCATCCTGAAGCAGCCTCGTAGCTAGTCCTCCTTAACAAGGTCTGTACCACTACCCCTTGGTGCTACTCCTACTTTACCGCAATGCCCCATCCTTGGTGTCACCCTGTTTCGCTTCCCTCCAAAGATGGCAATCAGCAGGTACTTCTTCCTACTAGTGCCAAGAGAGGGAGAATAATTGTGCATCCATTTTCTTCCCAATCTGAATGGTTCTAACTTTGGCTGATGGTATTGTTCATTGCTTCAGCTTCCGAATATCCCTAACGGGCGTGCTGACAGCAGATCAGGGTTAAGGGCCAGCTTTCTTCCTTTTAGGCACCAGGACATGCACTTTTAACGACCACACCCTTCAGTGGCCTTACCCATTTGACCTAACACTGCCAGATAGTGACAGATATGGTGCTGATGATCAGCCCTTCTGCCATTGACAGATAGAGTCAGAAGTCTACAATACCGGCGATCATCAAATTGTAAGTAGACATGTCAATGTAGAATTTTGGTTCGAAAATCCTGATTGACCAGGATGTATCAAATTATTTTCAACTAATACAGGTATAACTGGTTAAACAAATGTTCGAAAATAACCTTGAAGTTACAGGGAGAATTAAGATTAGACGGAACTTTAATCTTTTCAGTCATATCTCCACCTTAGGAATAGGTCTAATGCGAGCATTTTCAACAGTCTGGAAAATGGCTAGTTTCGATAGAATTGTCAAAAATGAAAGCTAGTGACCTTTCAATGAAAGCAATTACAAACTTTAAGATATAACTAGATTTTATATTACTTCCAAAGCCATTTGACGTTTTGATTTTAACAATTGTCTTTCTGATGACTTGTACCCCTATCACTTTAAAATTGCGGTGCTTCTTTTGATGGATTCAGATTTTATTTCCCTGTGACCATTGGATTTGGCACAGATTCTATCTTGCTTGCCAGGTCCTTACCAACTAAATAGAAGTAGGAATTCATGGTATTCGCTGCTACCTGCTTTTTAATAGTTCTAATACCAGATTCCTTGAATCCCGAGTCTTTGTCAACCTCGATCACTTGTTATAAGCCTTGTTAATTGTTCTTGAAGACTCCCTCCTGGTGCCTCTAGCTTGAGATACTCTTTCAGAGAAGTATCTTTTTAGTTGAGAGTAAAGCGTTTTTAACTTGTTGCTAATATGCCTATAGGAGCTCATAAGAAATTCCAACTTGCTTTTAATAGAATCTCTTTTTTTCGTATTTTGGCTAATGAGCTTTTAATGGAGCTTTGTATTTAAGGGCAGTACCTCAGAAACCCAAAGTGAATAAATAGGAACATGGGTATCAACAGGAGAGGAAAATGAGGTGACAATTGAGTTACAAGAATATCAACATCAACAGTGTCTTTAAAACCTTGCTCCCAACACATGCCAGCGACATCAGCAAGGAAAGCATCCTTTTTAAAGTCTTTCACAGATCTGGTTTGAACAATCCCTTTTCAAAGCACATTCAACCTTGCAAACACAAAAACCTATATAGCAATGACTCATTAAAGGCTTGTGCACTCCAGCTTCAAGCAGAAGCCCTCTTTTAGTAATTTCGAGGAAACTCAAAACACTTTATAAGCTGTAATAGTAACAATAGTGTGCAAACAGTTAGAATCATTGGAAATACGTGCATTCTATGGCAAAACCATGTTCTAAAATTGTCTCTACGCTGGATTTAGCATTATAAACATTGTTTCGCCATGAACAATCTGTCCATTCTTGTTTTTTCAGTGTTTGCATACTTATGCACATTACGCCAGTTACAATGTAAAAAACCTTGTTGGAGAAAACTATCGAGGAAATGAGTGGATATCATGGAGAGAAAATGATATCTCCGTACTTTTCCACTGATTCTAGTAGTTTAGTCAATGTTTCCTTATGAGAATAGCGTTAGCTTACGTCTTTTTAATACATGAAGCTTACAACGCTTTATAAGCTGTAATAGTGACATTAGTGTACAAACAGTTATAATCATTGGAAATACGTATATCCTATGGCAAAACCATGTTCTAAACGTGCTTCTACGCTGAATTTAGAATTATAAACATTGTTTCGAAATGAAAACTCTGCTTATTCTTGTGTTTTCAGTGTTTGCATACATGAGGCCCATTAGAAATACGTATATTCTATGGCAAAACCATGTTCTAACCATGTTTCTACGATGAAATTAGCTTTATAAACATTGTTTCGCGATGACACCTCTGCTTATTCTTGTTTTTTCAGTGTTTGCATCCTTAGGCCCATTAGAACGTTTACAATAACAAGACTGCACATTACATTGCTGGCGGAACACTATAAGGAATTGAGTGAAAATCATTGAGATAACATGGATTATGCGTACTTTTCCACTGATTCTAGCATGTTATTCAATATTTCCATATAAGAATAGCATTAGTATACGTTTTTATAAGAC
>WIPJ01067472.1:0-52451 GCA_018155075.1 Cassiopea andromeda
TTCTCTGCAACCCTTTGGCCTATCTTCAAAATAAAAACGGCTGTCAGTTCCGCTTTACCTACTGATCCCCCTGACTCCTAGTAATGAACGGCCAGAATTGCAATTATCCAATATTCAACATAAAAAGGAGAGCAATCTCCTCCAATCAAATTCATGTAAAATATGAAACACCAATGAAAAGGCATACTGCAGCTACTTTCACCCGTCATAATACATTTGAATCCGGAGGCATAGCTCTTTCGACCAATCAGAGGACCACATTCTTGCATCACCATGACAACTATGCTCGACAGTTGTCAGCTGGTCAATTCAACATGTCGACGACAAGAGGTGATCAAAGCGTTTACAACAGAAATCGCAAGTTTAGAAGTAAAAGAAGAAGCAAGAGAAAGTGTGTGAGAAATTGATTTGCTGCAGATAAAAGAGAGGAAGCTATTGTAGAGCCAAATATCGCAACAGCTGCAGATGAAGGCCAAGATGAAACGGTAGGTAGGCCATTATAAGCGATCGCATATGCTTCTTGTTTATATTGCTTCCCTTCCCTACTTCGTCTTGGCTCATTAATGACCTGTTTGAATTTAGGCCAAATGCCTACAGTATGAAATGGATTCGAATCTTGTGTTTCATTCTTTGTGAAGATTTGCAGAATTCTGGCCTAATTGGAGGTGACTTGTGGCATGTACTCTCATGGGTGCCAAATAGACCTCGCCCCAACTAATTAATTGTTCAAAAATTTTCCACCTAGGACATTCTTATTTCAATCCTCTTGCCTATTTATTTTCTAAGTAATATTTCACCTAAGGCAATTTTCAGAGGGGATACTTTGGCCTGCAGGTGGATTTGGCTATGTTACTCTGATAGTAATTTGTGAAAAGAACCTTTGCCTTTTCTATAATATTTTGGTCATTTCCCAACCCCATTTTTATTCCAACCCCCACGCTCATTTGGCGTTGGGGCTCCACCCCCCAGTCATTCCAACCCTCTTCTATAGGCACCAAAAAGTATGTAACCATAATAATTTGAGGAAGATTTTGTGCCACATTTAGCTGACTGCTTCATTGAAATGAAAGGCCATATAATGGTGCTGAAATTGACTTTATGTGTATGCTATTTTAGATACATGTAACTCAAGCAGACATACTTGGTCCAAGTGAGAGGAAACTTGCTCCTACACCTTTGCTTCAACTACAGGATCAATCAGATGGCTTTCGCATTATACACATTTCATTTTTGACAACTTTGTTGGGAAGTGTAGTTTGTGGCAAATGCAAGTATGGCAGGGTGATAGTGAAAGAAAATGCAGAAAGGAAGATGGGATTTGCTTCTTCATTCACTTTTGAATGTATTACCTGTGCAAGTGGCTGTGAAATGTATGCATCACCACATTGTGAGGGCTCAAGGACACAATATGGCATCAGCCATTTTCAAAAGAGACATTAAGCGCAAAGGGAGAGTAACTCAAATGCATCTGTATTGGCACGGAAAGTGAGAAAATCCAGAAGAATATCAAGAAATACTACAGAGGACATTAATTTAGATAAGGAAGGTGTAATGTATGAAGCTGGGGCTTTCCAAGACTATTTGTATAGAGTTATGTGCCAAAAAAAGATGTATTTTTCAACTACCGATTTTTAAAGTGTTTTTTCTGCAAACTCAAAATCGAAGGTTCATATTATCTTGTGACACCTGTAGAACCCTCAGTTTTAAAGATATCAAGCTCAAATTTTCACATAGTACCAACTTCATTATGCTCAGTGCAATGAACTAAGCATTTATAAGGTATATGCCGGGGCATTACTGTACACCCTAACAAAACTTGGTGACATTCGTAAAAATTTGATAACCCCAACTTGAAAACATCACAATTTCAAAAATATATAAGATAAATGAAAAATAGTAGTTCATTGCATAGATATATTATCCATCAATATATTATCAAAATTTGAAGACATTTCATCATAGACCAAGCCTGTAGGAGGTGTCACAAGACCTTCAGGTATTTCGTGACATTTAACATGAAGCAGTCAGCAAAAATGACTTTTTTTAAGCTAAAATGTTTTTTGTCCAAGAATTATAACATTTAAGCTCCTAACCTTATCCTGGACTTCCTAGGATGCATAGATATAGCTAAACCCAGAGAGTGACCTTAAGTTAAAGGCAACATTAAAGTAGAAAACGGGGGTTTGACTATGCGAGTGGAGCGACCAAACAATTTGTTGACGTCACATTCTTTAGAACTTTGGAAAACATCCTTGTCAAAAGTTTTCAGTCATATGGCAGATTTCAAGACTTTTAAACAAGAATTCTGGCCTAAAGGTGCTTTTAAGAATTGTCAAGAGTTCTTGTGATGAGAACAATGCTAATGTATAAGGCATGTATTGTCTATATGGGAGATTTTTAATTGTGTTTTGCAAGGCCCTATTAGTACAAGGCCCCTCCCACTTGCCTCGGTGACTATAAGAAGATTACTATCTGTAAAACGTTTACAATTATGCCTGTTCCCTGGTGTTGTAGCCTGTTCCCCAAGTTCATATCCAGAAACGTTCTTAATTTATTTTTAGATCATTAGGGTGTAGACAATTTAGAAATTAGACAATATACGAAGCAATATTGGATGTTTTGATTGGTTGAAAGCCCATTAGCACTTGGTCAAGTGCTACATCAGAGATAGTGTCTCCTGCATATGACTTTTCTTTCTTAAAAAATTTTATGACCAATTCTGAGTAGACTATTTTAACACAGTAGCTAGTTCACTAGAGGCAACAAATTTATGAAAATCAAAGAAGAGAAGTTGCAACGCTGTCCATTCTACTGAGGTTAACAAGGAATTGAAATTTCATGTTCATATGTTTGTGGAAAACATATGCATCATTGTTCAAAAATGTATTTTTTTGACATTGCTTCAGCCCCAATTTTGTTGTTAATTTTGTTCTTAATTGTCCATCAAATGTGTGGACATCCATAAAAATTGTCTGCATCTTAGTGGAGGGAGAATGTTAGCAGTAATGCGGAGAAAAGTGGAAAGGGAAATGGAGGGGGTTTAGCTCTAACTGGGCATCCTTTTTAGTGCAGTTTTATAAGAGAGCAGAGGGCATTTGCAAGTCATTTTATCACCATCTTCTTTTGAAATGTAAAGAGATAGATAAGAAATATGTATGTTTTTCAAAGAGCTTTTATTGAAAGAGCTACTAAACGTTCACACATAGCCCTAACATATACTCTTTTTTGTCTTTCTAGAGCCCTACAAAAAGAAAGATATTGGTGAGATTAATTTCATAACATCGCCATATTTAAGTTTGTCATGACCTCATTATCTTTTTGATCACTTTAATTGACTTGCGTTATAGACATAATTGTGTAATCATGATCATCTTCATCCTCGCCGTTAACAACTCTTGCACAAGCGACAATCTTTTGCCATAGTATTGATTGTTGTTGCACAGAGTAGAATATAACTTTCAGATGCCTTTATAGGATTCTCTGTGTACTCTTCAGTGAAAGATAGGTCTCTAAAATTTTCACACCCAATTTGGTTATTAGGACTCCTTGGTCATTATTTCTTCTATTGCCAAATCTTAGGAAGATTTTTCATGCCTGCAAGATCCTATTGACAGCCTTACTAATGATGTTTGCCATGATGGACTTCACCACTGGCCAGAACATAGACCAGACAGACCATGGTGCTCAAAATGTGGAGATAAAACAAGATTGGGTGCACCAAATGTAGGGTTGGACTTTGTATCACAGCTACAAGAATATTACTCTTGGAGTTAAGCAATGGGGAGGGATAGAAGCTATATCTCCATTGAAGCATCTTAGCCTCTAGTGCAAGGTTGTAAGCCCCAAACACCTCTGATAATGGAGACACGCATGCCAGTTATTGCATTGCACAAAGGAAGAGCAATATATAAGATGAGTAGGTGAAAGATAGGGGTCTGGGGAAATGTTCAAGGCCACGCCCTCTAGTACGTCTAAAATGCCCTTTTGGAACAAGAGGTGGAAGTTGCTATCACTGTTGTTCTCTGTGTCCAGATGGAACACTGATCCTTTAACTTGGAAAGGAAAGATGAACAAGCTACACTGACCATACTTTTTGCTGTCTTACGCCTGTAGTCCAATGCTAGAATCAAAATTTAATACCAGTGCGCCGATGGACAAATAATCCACGCGGCAATGTGAACTGGGATTCGTGTGTGGTAAGGCCTGTTGATATCATTTGTGCCCTGCAAAGAGATTCAATTGTCCTGCGAATTGTGCAGTTTATGGTGGCTCCCCAGGCGTAACTGTTCAGGGGGGGCCAAAAGAGAAAACCAATTATTTTTTCGATTAAAAGGTTAAAGCTTTTATCATTATATCTAATTGAAAATCAGATGAGAGTGACTTTTAAGGAACATGAGCAGAGTAATGTGAAAATTTGATGGAAAGTTAATATTTTACATTTTTGTCTCAATTGAAAATCAGTAAAGCTTGACTTTTAATGGGTGCCAATAGAACAATATGAAGATTTAGATTGAGCGGTTTGAAGTTGTTGTGTAGTATTATTAACACGTAATGTAATATTATTTGTCATACATTATGAACAGTGCTAGATCAAAATTTTCACAGTCTTAAGAGAAAAGTTTACTATCATCACATACAAAACAAGATTGAAAATATGAGAGCCAATTTACTTACTCTGAACTGCTATAAGCGAAAAATTTATTAAGCAAAACAAGCTTATGGAATGCGAGTTACTCTAACGTTTCTTCTACGCAATTTCTGAGATTCTGTGACTAGAATGATTAGGACAGCTAGCAGAAGTGTAACCAGGACAAGAAAAGACTGAAACAAAAAAGAAGGAAGTTAATACTTCCCAGCAGTTATACTCAACAAACCTAACTTCACTGATGAAAATGTTTTTTAGCTTCCTATGAAAAGTTGTAATGCAAATTTCAGCAAATGTTTATTTGAGAAAGAATAACAATGTACGCATTTCCGGTGATTTCAGAAGGTCTACGTTTTATACTTTGCCATAGTATTTTTGTATTTAGGGACTGGCGTACTGTTAACTCGTTTCACTATTGGCTGTCATATCTTATCTCTCAGTTATATTTTACAGGGTAAATTTCTGTGGTAAAAATAGAGAAGTTCAAATAAACATTCAGCAACTCATTGTAAGAGAGAGTAACTGGGGATAAAAGCGTTTACGCGGTTTCAGGAGATCTAACGTTTGTAAATTTTTGTCAACTTGAAATAAAAATGTAAGATATTTATTGGAAAGGGGCTTCAATTTTCTCAAGGCCCCCTAAGGCAATCTATACAATCACACTACTGCTGTTGGGGGTGTGACACCCCCACAGGGTGTCCACTCCAGCTAGAAATGCTGAAAGTGCTGGAAAATTTGGAAAAAGGGCCTTTTCACAATTTGGCAGTAGAAAACTGGAAAACCATAGGTTTTCCTCCTGCTTTGGCTGGAAAAGATGGAGTCTTATTTAGGCCTTATAATAGTAAATTGCATTATTAGATGAAAAATGATCTTGTTGAGAAATAGGATTGAAGAAGAAAAGATTTTTTAATATCATGTGGGACAGGCCTGTTTTTACCAAGTCAACCCAGGATTGCAAGTTGTCCCTATGTTTTGCCAGTGAAGGTTGGTAGTTCCTTGCCCTCTGGGGATGGTTTACTGGAAGACATTGAATTTGTATAGGAAATTCCAATTTATTGGAAACTTTAACGCCACTCAATACGTTGTGGCAATAGTTGGATCGCATTTTCAATGGCTGGAATTTCATATCAAAATTCATAGTACGACTGGAAAACAATGTACTTTTTCTGCACACATGGCTGGAAAAGGCCGTTATTGCTGAAACGTAGGCTAAAATTTCAACTTTAGCACAGCGGGCACCCTGCCCCCACATCTTCTAGAGATTACTCCCCAGATTGTAGGCTAATAGCTTGTAAGTCCTACATCCCTTTTCTTCACTCCGTCATTGTCACTGTATTTCAGAGGGAAGATTCTCATTGCACTGTGTAGCTGGAAATGCCCTTGTTTCACTTCTTATGCTTTACACCGCTCGTTCAAAATGGTAAGAGAATGACATGTGAAGGGAAACATTTCTACTGCGTTTCCTGCTTCATTGCTAGCGCCCAAATGGAATTTTTGATGCCCCCTATAAATTTCTTCTTAGGGGGACACATGCCCCCAGCCCCCTCGGCCAGCACACCACTGATGGGAGTGTAGAAGGGGTTGAGACTAGTTGGCTAGCAGGCTATTTTGGCTATGACTAAAACTACTTTGTTCTACAACTTAGGGTCAGCTCCTCCTCAGCATGAAGACCAATGATAGAAAGTGCACTTTATTCTTCAAGAAGGCGTTTTCCGAAGTTTTGAAGAGCCTTGCTACAAACAAATTTTGTGAGGGGAAGCTCCCAGACTCCCATTCTCAAGCACCTATAGCTATGGAAAACTGTGTTGGCACATAATTTTTCACAACTTTAGGAGATCATGGACTCTTATCTAACTTTCTGTATCTGTCCTTTGAGCTCCAGAAGAGCCCCTCAGATGTGTTGTGGAGACAATTTTGGAAGGGAAGGAAAGTTATGATGGCAACCCAATCATACTGAATTCCTAGGGGCCTCCAGAGTACCTGCAATGCCACTGTAGGTACAGATCGATTCTGGCTGTGAATGAAATGAAGCCCTCGTATGGCTTCCAAGTATTGCAATTCCTAATAGAGTTAGCAAGCATATTTTTGTCTTATGGGCAGTAATGCCAGCAAATTCGTGCCAGATAGAAGTTTTGACTATCTATAAATAGAAATCTTAACTAGTGACTAACTGGACCCTTATGTGCCTGAGTAATGAGTAAGGGCATCCCCCTTATACATCCCTACAATTATCTAAATGTGGGGTTTCCAAATCCCTTTCATTTTCTCGATCAAGTACATGTTGCTCAGAAGTAAGTTAAATGTCGTGATCGATAAGAAATGTGCCTTTGAACGCTTTCTATTTTGAAATTTTTGGATTTTTGAAAGCATTTGGTTTAAATGGTGCCATGGAATACACGTTTTTCTTTTTATAAGAAAAAAGTTTATAAGAAAATGAGGCTCAAATCGTCAAAATCTTAAGAAAATCGTAAGAAAATCACGAGGCTCAATTTCCAAAATTAAGTGTTTTTATAGTCCAAAAATCGGTATTTCGTCGTTATTGCATTCAAATTGTTAAAGATGGAATTCAAATTCAAGTATACAATATTAATAATGAAAGTGTAAACCATTTTAGCCACTTTGTTTCAGTAAAAATTAAGAAAAATTTAAGAAAATCTGAGGCTCAATTTTGGGAAAAGTTAAGAAAATTGAGGCTCAGGCAAAATAATGATTTTCTTATAAAAAAAAACGTGTATTGTATCATGCAATATAAATAGTAGCAATTTGGAAATTTGGGTAAAAGCGGAAGCTGTAATGTACCATTCCTTGTGAATGGCTAGAGCTACAGCTAAGATAAAAACACGTTTTGTACTCCCAGAAAGGTGCTCTATCCATTCAGCAGCAAATAATTTCATTAAGCTTTCAAATAAGAAATTACATGAACTACCTACCTACAACAACATTATATTGTATCGTAAACAGATATGAAAATGGGCTTCAAATGTTGAGTAAAATACAAACACATGAGAAAAATCGTCAATAACTCAATTTTCTAGAGGTGGGAGCTGAGGCTGAACCCCATAAAGTCTTTAACAGGCTTAACAAGGGGGAGCTGGCCCACTAACACCCAGGGCTACATCCCTACTCTCCTGTTTATTTGAACCAAACCACTGGTGTACTGCTACCAACTTTTGACGAAGGTGCTCAAAGTATGATTTTTGATACAGCCTCCTTTAGGAATGTGGTGCAAAATTTATATATTTCATTCTGCAATCTTCCCTTTGATATCCAAACTTATTACAGGCTGTAGGATTATGTTACTGGAACAAAGTGACAATATTTTCTTTCCTCTTTTGGTGAATTAAAGGCCAGATATAAAACTTAATTTCGTCATTTGTAGTCTTGAAGGTTTTTGCAATTTATTTTACAGTTTTCTTTCATTTTCAGATGATTTGAAAGCCAGGTACAAGACTAAATATCAAAAGCATGAAATTCATAAAGTTAACTGCAATGGCAAAATTGTTTTGGAAGAGGTCGATGTTGAAGAGTTTGCAGTGAAGTTGACGATGAGTGACAGTGGAGAGCAGGCTGTGGAAACATTTAGAGGTGAAACTGAGCGATTCCTTGAACAGCTAAAAGGTATGAGAGAATCTGAAATTACAATGTCTGATTTAATTGACAGTAAAAACCGTATTACTTGGATTTCTGCTTCAGCGGGAGCTGGAAAATCGGTGTTAGTGAAACAATTGGTTTACAAATGGGCGAATGGTAAGTTGTTCAAAGAATTTAAATTGTGCATCACCTTCGAGTGCCGAGAATTGAATTACTTTTTAAAGAATGAGGGTAGCAAGTTTGAAAAACATGAACTTCTCCATGAATTTATTAAAACGATATTTAACTTTGATATTCAGAATGCAAAAAGGCTCTTGATAATCGCCGATGGCTATGATGAAATATTCGACGTGAAGGAGAAGGAGTCCATAATTGGCCAGCTGGTGGATTTAAACAAGACAAAATATCCTCATGCAAAGATAATTATTACTGGAAGGCCACATGTTGAAAATATGCTATTGGAACATGGTGGTAAAAATATGGGAGGCTTACGAAAAGTTGAGATTCGTGGACTCAGTGATAAGCAAATTGAAAAATTCATCATCAAGTTTGCATCTGATAATGATGATATAATTGCAAAAATAAACAAGGCAAAAGATTCTTCACAAATTGATCTAAAACTTCTCCATATTCCCCAAATGTTACAATCATTTTGCTGTGTTGTAATGCTATCAGAATTTAAAGGATTTAAAAATGCTGCAGAGTTGTATTGCTGGTCGTTTTTGTTACTATTAAGACAGCATTCGGAAAAAGATGGTTCACGTGACAAAAAAATTCCTCAAATTTTCAGCGAATATTCAAAAGATTTGTTGAAGCTAAGCAAAATTTGTCATAAATTGCTAAGTGAAAATACAATTATTTTTGAAGGAGATATTGACTTTGGTGGTAAAGGAAAGGAATTCCTTGAAGGGTTGTTTGTTGACGTATCAGATGACTTTAACACACGCAAACAATTTAAACACTTGACTCTCATGGAGTTTTTTTCTGCTGTTTATGTTTGTACCATCGAAAATCCCACGGAAATTATTAAAGATATTTTAAAGAATAGATTATATCAAGTATTGCTTTTCAACTGTCAGCTGATGTCAGGATTAATGTATGAAGGAATTATTAAAGAAATGTTCACAAATGCTGCAAAATTAAAGGAAACCAATTGCAAACATTTCTTTGAAAATGTTTTGAAATTGGTGCGTGAATGTGTTGAGGAACGTGGAGATCAATCATTCATACTATCTATTGATGTTATTATGTGTTTGATGAGTAACAATGTTATTGACAAGCAAATCGTTTTATCAATTATTAATCAATTAAGTTTTAAGAATGTTAGCATCAGCAGCTGCAGCCGTAAGTTGATTGAAATGATGAAATCCTTAATTCGAAATTTCGAATGCGATGACTTTGAACTCAAAAAAGCATTTGAGAATGTTCGTTTTAGGTACTTTTATGTAACTGAATTGAATGAATTAAGATTCGCAAAGTATTTGGCTTCTTGTTATGAGATTAAATTGAATGGCCGTGATGTAACGACGACTGTAAGAGACATTCGCAAGGAAATTGATGAAATTAATGAATTGGGGGAATGTAAAAGGGTAAAAATTGAGTTTTGCAAATTACAAGATGAAGAGTTTGATGATGATGATATAACAAAATGTTCTAAATTGAAATACTTGGAGATAGGGCTTTGTAATGTGAATAAAAATTGTTTTAACAATTTATGCAAATGGGCCATTGCATCATCAGTTGAAGAGTTTAGATTAATTGGCATTGAAGACATGAAAGTTGAATGGTGGAATGTGTTGTTGGATGCCATTATGAATGCAGAGCAGAAGAACGATGGAGATTTGGGATTGGTGTGGTTGAAGATAGCAGGATGCCCTTTTATGAATAGGGAAATGATGCAAAAGGTGATAACATTTATACTGATTCATAACTAATCCAGTTTTATAATCATATGCAAATGATTTCATATTTCAAGTCATTTGCTAACTTCATTCACAATGAAATTCAAATATTTCTGAAATGCAGTTTGAAACCACTTTTGATTACACATAAAAATGGTTTCTAAGAAGAAGACAGAAATTTTTAATTTTAGTGATTTGAATTTCATTATTTTTTTAACTTGAAAATGATATTTTAGCTCTTTAACGCATGAATTATGGGAATGAATAAATGCAAATAGATTCCATTCATTAAATTTAAATACCAATGGTAAGGAAACATTTTAATGGTAGGTGAAAGTGAGGGGAAGGAAGTTTCACCAGTTTTGTTGTAAGTTGGTATTTTATATTCAGAGGGGGCATGGGGGTTTCCTGCTATGCAAAGGAGATTTTTGTATTAAAGGCAATTGCAAAACTTTCTCATGTATGGAGATCTCTAGCAATAATATTGCATAGCAAGGAGGGGGTACCAGCCCGAGGGTTAAAAGACTGGAACCTCTTGTATGGGGTAGAGTCATTTAGGCTGTTGCATGCATTTGAAATGCCCCTTTGAAAAGTTTAGGTTATGGTGATTTACTTCTTAGTAGATTGTTGGAAGTTACCCAAATTAATGGCATATCTAAGGTGGTAGCAGGGGACTTGACCCCATTTGACAAGCAACCCTGTCATGATTGCATAGTATGATAGTCTATCCAAAATATAAATCATACATCTTGATTGCATGAGAAAGCTGCTTGCCGTTTTAGCCTCTACTATACAAATGCCTAAGCTACAGGATAAGTTAAAGGAAAGAGAAAATTCACTCACATTTCCATGATGAGGGTTGCATTTTGATTCTCCAAACAAATGTATACAGCAATAACAATATATCCATTTTAAGTGAAATACAAGTAATTTTAATAGTATCAAGTAATATAGACAGCAATGCAATATTAATCCATACAGATTTCCATACTAGATATGCAATAGGTTTTTACAGTTTTCCATCATCACGTCCGAATTAAAGCTTTTTCACTAACAATGAACTAAACAACGATAACAATCCATTAACCCGCATTTACAAAATGTAACTGTATTTTAATTCTACCAATATATTTGAACAGCATCAATAATTCATCCATTTGGATTGAAATGCGAACTAGCTTGGTGCTATCCAGTAATATAGACAGGTATCTAATGTCTGTGCGTTCTAAGTGTCCAATCATGATTTGGATTACATATGTGGCTTTCCACTAGCAAGTGAGATTCCAACATCTGTAAGAGTCCATTAGAGTTCATAATATGTCACTTCTCCCACAGCTGTGCTTCGTTATCCCCAGTGTCCAGACTGCATTCTTTGATTTTGTGGAAGGAGAAGCTCATTATTAGGTAAACGTTAATGCACATAAAGGTTGTGGAACTCAAATTTTGACCTGGAAAAAGCGTGGGAAAAATGCTCTCCGAACACAGCAAAGAATGCAGTCTGGCTCAGCTTGCAATGTCCAATGAGATTATGCATCCGTTTCTGTCACACAGGAGAATTACAAGGTTGTCCAAAAAGTTTTCTATCAAATCTGCTTTCAAAATTCTTGCTTCTATTTGAGGCAGCTGTCACTTTCCCTGTTTGAACTGCAGTTCGCTTCACTTCCACATTTCTCCCTTTGCGCGTACTTACAAAATGCGAATTTGTGGTTGGCATATTTATTTATTTCTCGTATGTGTATCCTTTGTGAGTTAATTGCTAAGAATGTTCTGGCATGTGCTCGCTAGTCAGCTACGTTACTTTCCCACATCATGTTCAAACGACTTTCAACTAAAAGAGATTGCGTGATTTTGTTGTGGCGGCAAGAAGTAGCCTGGGCTCTATTTTGCATTTAAATGGTTGACATCTACAATTAAATGGTAAATCAGTTTTGAAATTTTTAATTAAAGTCTGTTTCAATAAATATTGAAACTTACAAACGATAAAAAATCTCAAAGCTAATTTGTCATTAGTTCAGCGGTGTGTAGATATTGCATAAAATACATGTAAAAGCTCAACTAAGCGCAAACCCAGTGTGGAGTGGTAGTTTCAGGGGGGAGCCAGGGCGGCCATGGCTCCAAGTACCACATTTTTGGTGACCCGAAAGGGGTCCCGCACCCAAGACGAAATAGAAGAGAATTCACAGCAAAACAATTGAACATACCCTCTGCTTTCTATTTATAGGTGTATTTCATTGGAAAATTGCAAGACACAACTTCGTTCATTTTCATTTTTCATCTTTAAATATTCATGCATAGTGGCCTCCAGATCTAATGTCAGTTTTACAGGGGACCATGTTAAGAGCTAATTAAAATACTACTTGTAAATAAATATAGATACAACACAAGTAATTGTACACAATAATATTATCTATATTAATACAAATACAAACGAGAAATAAATAGCTGAAATACATTTACTAATTTTTTCCACGAACATTTCTTTCAGTGTTCTCTGGAATGACCCAAAAGTCCTGGAATGTTTTATTTCACCAGGTAGGGATTTCCAGACACATGATCCTCTGTAAGGGAAGCAGTTTTGGCTATGCCTAGAGTTTAATCTTGGAGATATGAGCTTAAGTTGGAGTTAGGTAGAGTTCAGTCTAACTTGAGTCCTGGTCTGTGAAGCATGGTGTTTTTGAGCGATATGTCTAGTATGTAAAGGCAAACTTCCAGGTGTGTGGGTGTGCTGTGGCAGATTTTCCGGTTTATTGGTGTGCACCGACAACCTTGATTTGGATTGGCTTCAATTGCTGAAATATATCTCGTCCGTAATTCCATTTCATCCTGCTTTACAAACCAATACCCCCAAAAATTTACATACAACAACTTTACCTATTACTTTCCACACCAAACGCCAATTGCGTGCAGATGCGATAGCAATTAGGAGAGATTGACAAAGCTTTCCTTTTCCAATTCTAAATGTTTACAATTCACTTGAGCAATTTTGCAATAAGGACGTTTTCCAAAGTTCTAGAGGGCATTACCCTAAAAATTTTTCTGGGGGCAAGCCCTCAGACACCCAGATATGCTTTCCAATTCTCTGCCATTACCTCCTCTTGCAACTTGCTGATGGCTGTGACAGCATTATTCCAATTCAGCTAAAGTGAACTACTTTGGCATAAATGAGACTCTAGCATGAGTTTTACTCCAAATGGTTTCAGGAATAGCAAACAGTCTTCAAACAAGGGCCCTGCAGATGATTTCGGACATTAACCCTGTAGTCCCTAAAAGCGCCACTACCTGAGTTATTCCATTTAATTATTCCGAGATTTATCTTGTGTGGACTCAGTGGTGTAGCAGACATAGGCTAGTGTTAAGACAACGTCTAAGGGTCCCCGACCTTTTGGTATCCCAAGGTGCTACTCAGAAGTTTTCAAAGAGGCACGTCTTTGTAGTATTGAATGTGAAGGCCAAGGCAGCGTTTACACGGGGCCGAGCGAATATTTGGTCGGTCAAATATTTGGTCACTTAGGCGTAGCGTTCAAATGGGGCTGGATAACCGACTTCGAATTACGTCACTTAGGCGTGCAAATATTTGGTCGCTTAGGAAAGCAACGTTAGGCAGCGTTTACACAATGCGGACTTAATAATTGGCCGCTCTAATATTCGGCCGGCCCAGTGTAAACCTAGCCTAATATCGAGTCCAACTATCTTTAGAGACCTAGGGGACACGTGTGTGTGTGTCAGGCCATTTGATGGATTGTCCATCCTCAACTCACTTGTGTGAGACCAATATTGAATGAAAAAACTAATGTACGACACAGATCTTTGCCAATGGTTCAAAGACTTTTGGGCCAATGTAGTCTTATACCAATTAAATTGCGTGAGAATAGAAGTTTGGCGGCTTAAATGCGCTGATTTACAACAATATTAGTATTTTTGTATGCTTTTTTCATTTCATTTCATTTTATCACTATTTATACACACGAGTACCTTTCAGCTAGGAAAATTAACATTAATAACAAGATATTTTTAGAAAGAAAACAAAATAATTTTAAGACTTGCTGCTCTACCAAGGGGTCGTGTTTGGGTCCTGTAGGTTCAAAAGATACTCTCTACAACCTGTTTTACAACGAGCGACAGATTCTCGTTCTCGAATGTTGTCAGGGATATCAATCCAGTTTTTGACACTAGAGAATTAATTAATTATGAATTAATTAATTAATTTGACACCAGAGAATTAAGTTACCTAATTAATGTCTGTGGTGTGACCCAATGTGATTCCACATTTTTTATAGCATTGTTGGAGTACTGGCAAGAAACAGTAATGATAGGGAGTCTGTTTGTACTTTGTTTCATAATCTTCAAAAGTCTATGAAAAGGGATCTTCAAACGTCTATAAAATCGGATTGTTCCTCTCCTTGTTGTGCTAGCAATGGTCCTGGCAGGATTGGGACTAGTTTTACCTTTTCAAAATAAATTATGCTTCCATAATATGTAAGTAATGCTTCCATAATGTTCAAAAAGGCTTCTTCCGATGTCCTATTAAGTGTCACCTCAAAGTGTTTTTGTGCAGACTTCTAGATTTCCATTATCCAGTAGCTCTGCTTGCATTCCCATCCAAAGATTCTTGACAATTTCCTCCCAGCAACTCTTCCTCTCCGCTTCTAAATATTGAAGTTAGGAGGCGGAAAGTTGCAGCCCCCTAATTTCAAGACCCTCCATCGCCAGTGCTGCAAATTGTAAGTATTGATAACTTAGTTGTTAAATTGGCCGTAAAATTAGTTTGTGATTGTTGCTCAAAGCCTATTTATCATGTCATTGTATATTGGAACCAGGGTTTCATCAGCGCCTGATATATTATGATCCCAATTTCATTCATTTTTATAGATACAGCAATGTAGCATAGTCCTAGACATTGGATTTGAATATGAAGTTAGTGCATTTTCTAAAATTTTTCACCAGTAAATTAACATATTTAAGTTATCTACTGAATTGGAGTTATGTGATCCTCATTCCATGCCCGATTTCATAATTAATTTTGTTAACTTTTCACAAGTTTTGTATTCTTGCATTTATATTCGATTCCACTTATAACTTCTCTTTTTGCAGATATTACCATCTATGTTATTTCCTTTTGCCTTCCTGTTTATTTCAACTATTCATATTTATTATTGCTACTTCCATAATTCATGAAACATCTCTTGTATTTGACCATTTTTATAATCATATATTCACTATTATTATTACTTTTGCTACTTTCGTCTATTCCTGTTTAGAAAGAGCGAAGCCCATATGTAGCCCTTATATGTTCCTGTATGTATATTTGTATTTTAGACACCACAACCTCGGCCAAGGAGTCGTCGCTGTACGCTGATATGAAAATGTGACGCAAAACTCACATGCATAAGTCACACCATCTTCATACGTCACGATGTGTGAAGATGTAAAGACCTCATAGAAAACTAGTAGGTTTTTAATTGGACTTTCACTTTTTTCATAAATTTTTGTCATGTAAAACTTTTGTGCATTTAGAAACGAGGTTCTTGCTAATTTGAACTTCTAATCATGGCCGTCGTGAAGGGACATCCTCCTCCCTAGCTACGATTACTTGAAAGGAAAGAGTACTAGGGTAATGAAGAAGGAGAGGAGCTTGGAAATGTTTTTTTAAATGGCGCCCTCAACTTTGGCTATAAATGTGACCACTGCGATTTGTATACCAGTCTTGTATTGGAGATGGATGGAAAAGTAGCAATTTTTTAAACAATGAGAAAATATTTTGGCTTCCAAGAATTCAATTTGTATCGAAAGGAAGTATTAACTAGGACCTTCACTTTTCAAAACATAAGGCCTCTATTCAACTGCTTAACTTATTACATTTTTTAATTGTTCATCAATGCAAAAAGCTGCTTTATTCTTGGACAAAATGGCTGTCGATGCAATGAACATTGGGTATGGTTACGGCTTAGAGTAAATTGCCGACGAGCTGCAAAGCCTGTGTATCAAAAGTATGAGGATGAAACTGTCGAATTTGTGATGATGAAACTATCTGAAGCTACTGATACTTCCCATGCTTAAATTTATAACTACCAATTTCGAAACTTGTCAAAAAGCGTATGATTTACCGAAAAAGGCTATTGCCGACAGAGCATTTCCCAGGGGGGTGTGACACCCTCCATACCCCCCTCGGGACGGCCATATTTCCAGTTACCGTTCAATTTGATTTTCAAATCTATTGTTATTCATCGTGGTAATTATGCAAAGCTTCACTCTCATAGAACATATTTTGTAACTTGTGGCCTAATTGCCAAACAACATAACAGACAAGGACTTCCATGATTTATCAATGAAAGGGAGTGAAATTCTACTTAATTCATTTGAAACAGTAACACTTGATACGTAACAATCCCATAATTCTGTGTTGAATCTATAACAGAAGACTTCCAGTGCACGCAAGATGAAATTCAATTCATTCGTAACATTCATTTCTAATCATAGGCCCCATGGGAATGATCTGTTAGTTTCCAGTCTCAAATTGGTTGGACTGAAGGCAAATACTGTTTTCTGGCAAAATGCGTAATTTATGATAGTGAAGCTAAAGTTCATTATGAACCTAACTTACTTAATGAAAAGTTGATAAGTTTTTATCGTTGTAAGTTTGATTTAGTACCGTAGTTCTTAAAGTGATCTCAGAAAGAGATTAGAGTTTAGTGTAATGGCTTTGGGACTCAAAGTTTATCTACTAGGAGTGAACTATTAAACAAAGGAGTAAAGAATATTGATAAGTTCTTTAATATGAATGTTAGGAGAGTTTTAGTAGAATCCCTATATGATGAATGTGTGTTTTTAACTTTTGAAGCTTCACCTTCCAAGGAATTTGGGGAAGCAATATATTTTTATATAATTCACGAGGAAAATGCCTTTTTGTGTTCTCAGGCCTGTGTTTTGGCCCTAGCTTTATATTGTGCAACTTTACAGCATGCAAACCTTCAATGGACCATCATGCATTGCATGGAAACAATATACTCCATGTCGTAACAATGCGAAATTAATGGTCACATTTCATTAGCATCTAGCTAAGTTGAAGTGAATTTAGAGTTACTTTACCTCAGTTGAAGAGAATCTGTGCTGCAACTTTGCAGGAATGGTACCTCTTATCTAAGATTGACTCTAAGATTGTAGATCATGACAGTTGGCGAAGCCCCCTGCAGTTAAAGGTAGTCCAATCAGATATGCTTTATTCACGTCACATTCCAGGGGTAATCTTCTGCTCTGAGAAGTACTAACCCTAATTGTTGTAACTTTTGATTGTCAGCCCGTTTATGGCTGTTTACCAATTCGAGTTATTAATGCTTAAAGTTGTTATTAATTTCTTTTATATCATGTAGTCATTCCGTAATGCCATATCCTTTGCAATTTCTAGTGCTATTTAGTCCAGTCATTTTCAACAACATTTAGCTGTGATCTCGATCTTCTGCTTTAAATAATGCAAATAATGGCGTAGGCAAACATTCTGTGACACCTAACCCTATTAGATTTGTGTAGAGGGGCTTTATTCCTATGAAAATGTTACAGCCTCACCGTAATATAGATCCATTTGACGCCAAGAGTTTAAGCAAGAAAGCATTCCGATTTAGACATATTTTACATAAGTCTGAATTTACACTTGGCAAGAATTTGCAAAGGAGGAAGGCCTTTGATTTTTAATAGTATAACTCTTATCGCTTCATTGTTATTAGCTGTTTGGCATTTTGCATACTGATTACATTTGCTAAAACACAAATTTCCTCTTTTATTTCTTTGTTTCCTGTGATGAAAGTTCAACTCATTGACCCTCTCTATAAACACCGTGTTTATTTTCCTAATGAGGACAAATTAGCAAATGAGAGGTTTGAAAGAATATGAGAAGGTACGACAAGGAGGTATTTGCCAAAATGAAGAGAATAGTTGCAAAGTAAATGTGATACTCTAAAGCCCATAATAAACGGGGGGTCTAGCAAATGTCCAAAGTCAATAAACGGTGGTGGGATAAAAAGCCCGAGATTAATAAACAAAGGGTCGCAAAAGTTATGGAGGTCCAAAAGCTTCCAATTTATTAAACGTATGGCGTAGGATTAAAGGAGGATTCTATGCTTTTTTATGGACGCAGATTGGAATCTTTCAATTTTGACATACTTCATAAGACAACAGTATACTGTTTCATGGCAATAGGCACTAGTATTTTTAATGAAAGCAATCAATGTAATAAGTGCGGCAGAAAGATGACATGAATATAACAATGAAGATTACTGCTTCAGAGTTGCCATCAACAATTGTTTTAGGAATAAGAATGTCCTGGGTGGATTTTTTTCAAAGATTTGATTAGCGGGTGGGGGAGCTTAGTTTATTCGGGACTGAAAGATAGCTGAACACTGAAAACTCAAAAATCACTAAAAATTGATTAACGGGGGGGACAAATTAAATAGTGGGGGATCTTCTATCTGCCAAAATGAAAAAGAGTTTTATAGAGTTAGTTTATTTCTTGAAGTATTTGGAGGTCCTCTAAAAACCTGTTTAGAATTGAAAAGAACAATGAACATGAATAAGATGTCCCACAACACTGACAAGCAGACAGTTACCATAGTGATGCATATTACAAAAGCATTTCAAGGTTCACTTTAGTTTCTGATGTGAAGATCACGTGAGTAGATGTAATATTTGTTGTGTTACTTAAGAATTTTGGGGACTTGAAGGGGATCTAATAATCCAGCTACAGTCTCCTCGTGGCAGGTCCTTGACCCCTGGTGGAACCACTAGGGTGGCTGATGAAGCAATGTTATCTCTCATTGTTCTCAATTGCCAAATAAACGGGGGTCCTAATAAACTGGAGGGGTTGGAAAAGTTTTTCTGTCTTAAGAGACTGATAGGCCCAAAATTAACAGGCATCCTATACCGATTTGCCATGAAAGGCTTGTACGGATATCTTAAATCATTATTCTTACAAGTTTGATTTGAACACCATCTTACCACTGTTGTTTGATTTCTCCTTTTGTGCACTGAAGTTCCCGCACTCACATGCATTGTTTGTCCTTACTTTTTCTACCTGACCTAATCAGGCAATGAGAATGCTCAATTTGCAACCGACGTATTGTACAGCGGTAGCTCCAGTAAGGGTGTAGCCTCCACTTTTACTGGGAATTCAGGCGACAGATAATCAGAAACTCTCCCTGATAGGGACGCCACCCTTGTTTGTACGGGTGCCCCTCGGGCAGGGGCGGATCCAGAGCTGGACTTTCATTGTCTTTTCATATGAGAAGGTTCTTAATGCAACGGTTTGCTATAGGAGATGCTATCATATGGGAGGAGCCATGACCCAGTGGCCCTCCTCTAGATGTTCCCCTGCCGTCAGGACATTCACTCATTGCCCAGTCCCTTTCCACATTATTCCTACTAAATATGCGAACTACGACGATGCCTTTTCATTCTCCCTTTAAAAATTGCAGGGTTGTAGGCCCCCTCCTCAGCTATTCGGTGTTCAAAGCACCTCTTCATATAGCACATTTCTCACACTAGCCCTCCTTTTTCCGACAGTTTCCTCTTGGCACTCAATCTCCTCAAAATGCAATGAAAAGTACTACCAAATATAGATTTAAAACCGAAGAGAAACGACGATGCAGTTAAAGCAGCAGTAAATAATTAGCTCTATTAATTGTAAGACTAAACGACATATAGTGACTCTATAATATAATTTACTTTATAATTATACACAAGCTAAATACATTGGTGTATAAACACTCTCATATTAGACTTGGCGTAAATAAGCAAAAGCTGTTTCCTAACTGCTAACACAAATCATCATAAGAATTCTTTCTATATGTGCATCACGCATGGTATAAAGCCATTAAATTATAAGTGTTGAGCAGAAGAAAAACGATGCCATTCTAGAAGTTGTAGTCGAGGATCATAAGAATTCTCAACAGAACACAAATTACTCTTTGACTTAAAACAACAGCACAATGTGGGTGTCATGTTTTTGCACTGGGGTTGAAAAAGCTTTCTTGTAAAAATCACTTTTACAGAAGAAAAATCACTGATTAGGAGATCCTCCTACTCTAATATGTAAATTGATTCCCTTATATCTTCTGATGATAAATGATAAATAGCTAGTAGAATCAACTTAAATTCCAAAATTTATATACAATTCATGGACGGTTCTGACATTCGAACGCTCAAGCCCCACACTGGACGCTAGTTGAAGAAAACTTTCGACATGCCTCTATACCTATTCACTCTGTTTAAAGAATTTATAGGTAAGCAATTGACTAAATATTTATAAAGCGAAGACTAAATATGTACAAAACAGTGAAAAATAAATAGAAAATTTTCTCAAATGACAATGCTGGGATAAATAAAAAATAGAGGTTTTCACTTAGTGAAACTTAAAATGCAATCATTGGTAATACCCCAAATCTTGGGAGGTTACACTATTCTACAACTTAACAGTATCAGGAAATTTGGTGAAATATTTGTAGCAGAGTTCTATCTTCTTTGCTACTCTTTAACCTGATGAAATACTTGAGAGCGTATAAATTACTTCGATATAAGGTACGAAATGATCTGGCAAAAAATTCAGACTTCTAACAATTTAGATAAACTATTTTTTGGGCACTAGACTGCATTCTAGGACCTTGCGTCGGATCCGTGATGAGTAAGAACCATTATATATGCTCACCAGTGGAGAACATTTCCCCATTTTGTTGGGGGGAGGCAAAAACCTCGTGAAAGCTAAGGCGGTTTTCGTGTCAAACTTACACTGAACAGCCATGACCAACACCGTGTTGATAGTAGACAAAGTAGTTGCAAATATAATATGCATAGGGAACGAGAAAATACTGGGGGCACGCCCTCTCGAACTTCGGAAAACGCCCTTCTGCAAAGTAGGATATAAATTGTCTTCCTCATTGATCTATATGCTGAGAATGGGAAGCTGATCCTCTAACCTGTTTTCATTGATTTTTTATGACAAGGAACAAAATAAGGAAAGCTACGCTGAAGTTCTGCAATCACGCCAATGGAGTAGTAGCCCTACCTTTATACTGTCTAATTCTTGTATGCCAAAGCTTACAATTTCACGCCAGTACACAGACATACTTGTACGTTGCTATTCTACTTATGAATTGTCAAGAAGATGAGGTAACATCCATAATTATATTCTAAGATATTCTGATGTTACGTTCACAGATATGTACCAGTATGCTACCAAATCATTATATACACCCTTGAAATATTGCTTGTTCCTAAATGACTGCATAACAGCAGGGACTCACATTGAACTATTGCATAGGTCGCATTGGACTTGGAAGGAAAATCTGACAATCTATTTAGGATTTTACACCCCCATCCAACCAAAGTAATTATTTAAAACAACAACAACAACAAATACGATAAATTATGATACAATACTACTGTTTATGATACAACTAATATAACATATTTATTTTGAGAAAATTAAAGACAGAAAAATTTCCATTACGCTTAGATACTTGACGAACATTATCTCTTCAAGACTAAGTCAAACTCCATAAATACCTGGTCACCGTTTCGCTTTTCAACTCTCCGCTTCTTCTCCATCGGCTCACGGTAGAAGTCCAGGTACTTCTGAAGTTGCTGGGGAAGAGGCAGGCCTCGAATCGCTTTAGAGTGGTTGTCACCAAGGCTTTTCAGAATACAGAAACGACTCAGCTCTTGAAGTGTATGTGGTTCCGACGCTGTGGAGGAATATACGTAGCACATATATACGCTTTGATCAAGCAATGGACTTAAACTTATACTTTGCGCATTGAAAAATCTTGAGTTAAAAAACAGAGGTTAAGCCAACGGCGAAGAATTTTAACAGAAAATGTTCCGAGCATTGGAAGGCTACTTTCTAATCTAAAATACAATTTTTTCAAACTTCTTTTCATGACCACATCTTAAAAATACAAATACAAATCTTGATCTAGGGCAATATGTACTTGGCTGGCTTACAATAATAATGATAATGCAATAATAATGAATAATATAATTGCTAACCTTCACATCAAAATGTGATAATTACATAAATAACGAAGGAAGGAAAGAAAAGCAAAAAAAACAAAGATATTAATACTTCAGAAGCTTAATAATAATACGATATTGCTCTAAGTTAGTTCTTTAAATAGCTAGATAATAATACGATATTCTTTAATAGTTAGTTCTTGCTTTTATAAGAAACTAATTATGTTGTTTTTCCGTCACAAAACAGGGCCTTGTTACTAGCACTTAGTCCTGTTTCCATTAATTACAATATTCCATTATTTTTCCACTAAGACTATCACAATTCTGCGGCTCCTTAAATTTTTCCACCGGGAGAGACTTTCAATATGTTTTAGCATATATACACCGAGGTTTAAGAAGCCACACCCAGTCACACCCAAAAAAACTTATGATAGAATACCTAGTCGCAGAGGTCACACTACGCCACTACTTGGAAACTCAAGAAAAAGCATGTCTACGAATATGAAGTTGAGTTTTACAATAAAAAAGCCAGTTGAGAAATCCTGCAAATATTTTTCACTAAATAACTATCCTAAGCTGCATAAAGGTGAATGTTTTCACCTTTACCTACACCCCATGATCATACGAGAACTTTAAATTTAAGGGGCTGTAAACATTTCAGCGAAGACTAAACAAACATTTCAAATTCATGTCCCCTCATCACTTCTTTAGCATATTCACTCAAAACATAAACTGTAAATTGGATTTCAATTTTATTACATTTTATACACTCCAAGATCATGGGAGACCTTTAAACTTAAGGGGCTGTAAAAATTCTCCCCAAAGAACAAAAATTCCTAGGAAGCAGCCAGAAAATTCATTATCGCTCCTTCACAAGGTAAAAATTCCCCAATGAAATGGTCTTCTACCCAACTGGGGCCTTTACCTCCTCCATTTCTCTCCTATGCCTAAGCATAAAAATAGCTTGTATTTAAAACGACTTACGAATTTAAATAATACTGTCAGTGATTTCGGTTTTCTCTGGTTCAATAAGAGACGCGAACTGGACTGGAAGTAGGCAATTTTCTTCCCATTCAGTTTCATTTATTCGTTTGTACTTGACAAGGTGTGGAAATGAAAATTCGAAATATGATGAATAATTAGCAATTGAAAGAGTTAGGTAATTAACAAATCAGATCACCTGTGAATGAATCAGCTTCAATTCAGTCCATACAATCATGTCAATGGAAAGACGACGCAAGGAAAGTAATTAGTTAGTTAGGAAAGCAGGAAGTCGATCAATCGGTTATCCAGTCATTTGGTAAATCAGTAGGCCAATCGTTAGATCGGTCGTTCAATTAGTCATGATTATAACTTGAGTTTTGAAGAGTTCTTACAAAGGAATTACTGTTGATACTACAGAAATTTACCACAACACGAAAAAGCGGCAACATAATTTTGACATACTGAAAGCTTTTTTTCGTCCGACAAATTAGGTTTACCTTTAGGTCATTATCCGACGTTTTCATACTCTGATGAGTGTCGGACGAAAAAAGCTTTCAATATGTCAAAATTATGTTGCCGCTTTTTCGTGCTGTGGTAAAGGAATTACTACGCAGCAATCCATGAAAACATCTGTGAAAACTCATACTGGAGGTATACAGATGTATGATCTGTGGGAAGGCTTCCCTTCTATTGGGTTCCTCAATGGGAAAGTGCTTTCATAAGCCTTAAGAACAAACAACCTCCCCCAACTTCCGAAAACGAGGACAAAAAGTATGGAAATGAGTCACGTTAATGTAGGGGAAGGACTACTTGGAATTAACATCCAGATCACTATTCAGCTGCAAAAAATGATAATGATTCCCAAACCCATAATTAAGACTGTTCCCGTATAAGCAAAGGTCTGAAGGGATTTGAATGCATGTGAGTGCCTCCCAAGTGTTACGGTAGTGGTAGTGGTCTCCAAACTTCCCCCAACGGCCGCATCAGCAAGGGCCGCAGGTGAGGGGCCAAGAAATCAATCGAAATCCAATTTAAAAAGACGTAAAACAACAATATAGTTTTTAATTATCTGTTTCATAATATTTTGTTCAGTTACTGTGAAACATAACTTGCAACCAAGCACTTGATTTAGGTAGGATACGATTAAACGTCCCTACTTTTTTCCGTAAACAAACAAGTTTCCGCAGGCCAGATGAGAAGGTCTCGAGGGCTCCATCTGGCCCGTGGGCTGTAGTTTGAAGGCCCCTGCGCTAAGGGAACAAGAGAGCTTGGAACTTTAGCAATTTTTTGATGGAACTAGGGAACAAAAACCTACTTTTGAGAAACTGAGGAACAGCTATACACTTCTTTTTCGGGAGCATTTAAAAATACTTTTGGAATATGGGAGAATGTGGAACGTTTTCCAGGGAACAAGAAACCACAGACCCACCCCTGGGGCTCCTGCGACAGCAGTATTTATAGAAATAGTTTCCATAAATGTCTATTTTAGTTTATTTTAGATAATAAGTTGTCAAACAAACAGAAGCCATACATTATCTCTGATTGGCATGATGAGAATTCCACCAACTTTGACCAACGACTTGAAATAATTCTCGTGCTCAGTTGGGCAGCCTGCCCCACAGTAGACTCGATCATATTTTCGGTAGCTTGAATTCATCATAAGGCAATTGCCTAAAACGAAGCGAGGTCTGGCAAACCTAGCTGGATTTAGGCCCTTTGTATGCTTTAAAAAGTGTGCCAGTCTGCTACAAGAGTATTCAATAACATCTGGGAACAGCTCGACACCATGATTCATTCCAACTGGACCGATGATCAACCCTGCTAGAGTGGAGAGGTAGCCAGTACCACTTCCGAGGTTAAGAAATGATTGTCCTTCCTTTAACTCCAAAGCCTCCATTACCTCACAGTAAATACAGGGGGCAGAGATGTGCACATTGCCTTGTTTCTATGCGAGGTCCTTATACGCATCTTCAACATAATCACCAGGAAAATAATCGCCTCTATCAACGAGGCGGAAAACTTCCTCGATATCTTTAGATCTGATGTAGTTTGCTTCACATAGATTGGTTATTAATTCATCGTTGTCGTGACCAGCGCTCACGGCTCCACCCATCCTTTATGTTATGCAAAAAGCCTCAGGAAAAAGCTGAAAAACATATTTATAAGTGGTATGAAGGGTGTTGGTAGCAATACAAATGTGGGTGAGAAATTGCATTGCAGAGCACCCTCACAAACAACAGGGCAAGTTTGTAAACTGCAATGGGCACTTAGAGGCATGTAACTAGAAATTGTCGAGGGTGGTGGTCCACTCCACGAAAATGGGCACATTATTACTTTTACTTTTTAGATGCTTATATGGGGGTAATAATCGTTATAATTTTTGGAGTTGTGGAATGGGATACTCTAATGTTACTGGAAAATTATGAAAAAGCCTCCACCCCTCCATCGCAGGTACTTAATGACCACTTCCTAAGTGGAGAGAATGCTGTGGGAGGCTTATTGATACCGTTACTCTAAAGGCCAATAGCCCCTAGGAACCCTCCTCTTGTTGCATGCCTGACTTGGTCAAAAAGGCTATGAAATGAAGAACATGTGCTTCTTTTCTTATTCAGATTGAAAAAAAGTAGAAAAATTCTGTTTATGCATGCAAGTAAAAGGGCTTGGAAATGCCCGGTAGGGCAGGCAGCATCGCTGCCAGGAAATTTTCAACGGAAATTTTTCTCATGAAATTTTCTAGAAATGTTTCCTTCGCAGGAAATTGTTTCTAATATAATGTTCAATCCACTTCTCCGCTTTCTGTGAAATTGTCCTTGAGACGTCATCGAGTAGACAAGAGGAAGCCGAAATTCAAAGTTAATATTTAGTTCTATTAGTCAAATTCACCGCTTAAAATCATAAAAATTAGAATGGTGCCATGAGAGCAAAGAGAGGGACTTCAGCGCCTCCATAAGAATGTAACTTGCTCTAGCAATGTATGTGCTGCAAAGATGTAAACAGATTCCAAAACAATCTGTTCTGTTTACATCAAGTCTCAAAACCCAGTCTTGTGTAGACAAAAAGAGTTTGTTTTCTCATTGGGACTCTCTAAGTAAACCATGTTGATAGGTCCTAATTGGTCACACTTGGGGCCAATTAGACGCATCCTAACACATTAACTGCATCTGGATATATATTTAGGTTCACCTTTAGGTCATTATCCGACGTTTTCATACTCTGATGAGTGTCGGACGAAAAACGCTTTCAGTATGTCAAAATTATGTTGCCGCTTTTTTGTGCTGTGGTAAATAACTAGATGGTATGCGGAAATTAATTTTATCTTCTATATAATTAATTTTATCTATCCGATTTTCCTATGATTATTTATTTCAATGTCCCATTATTATTTTTATTGTCTTTTGCAATTATTTTCATCTGCTTTCTTATATTTATTAATTTAATATTCACAGAGTTAAGGTAATTTTATACGATGAGCCGGTGATGGGTCGAACCTCTTACTTCGAATAGGTTCATCTTCTGGTTCATTGTATAACACAAAGCGAATTAATACGCACGTGCTTGTGATGAACCCATCATGGGTTCGTCGAACTTTGATGAATCTATTCTAATCGATTCATCCTCAGCCCATCCCCATTTTGTACGATGAGATTGTTATCGATAGTTCAGATTAAATAATTCTATGACATGATCTAAATAATTATTGATGAGTAACATAAAATTCTGAGAATATGATATTCATAAATATAGGAGAACAGATGAAAATAACTGGTAAAACAGTCATACAATTCTGCGCGTAAATTTGGCAGTTGTGCCCGTAACTTAACCTTTGTATCATGTTAGCCGCACATTCCCCACAAGATGAATGTACATGTGGAGAACAGCACTTTCTCAGCAACTCTTGTACTGAACAGAAAGGGCTTGGAATTGATAATATTGGCCGAAATAAATACGCAATTCAAAAGCAATTACCTCGGTAAAAGAAGATGTTCAAAGGAAACCTCTTGTATTGAAAAGGAACAGAATGGAAAGGCTTATTTAAGAGCTGTTGTCGTGGAACCACTTGGTCATAATAAACTTCTGGAAAGGGCCTAGCCATGGAAGGGGATTAAGTGGAAAGACTTCCACAAAACGTATGTTCCAAAGTTGAGCGAGGGACTAAAGTTATTAAAATGTTTCAAGAATAAACCAACAGCATCCTCACGACTCGGAATGTCATTCTTGTTCAAGCGAATTTCAGAGAGCGATTCATCTCCATTCACGATAGCGAAACTTCAGTAAAAGAAGGCACTGGCTTTCGAGGGATATAGTAATAGCTTCGTGTTTATCTTCAGAGTACGATAGGACCCTCTAGTATCCTACAATTCACTAAACCCTATTAATATAGACGCAGATCTAGTGATTTCAATAAATCCCGGAGTCGTTTTGAAGGTGGAGATATCTAAACACACGAATTTGCAGTACGAGTACGAGTTTGAGTGTTGAGCTACACGGGGGGTGAACTCGTACTCGTACTGGATCTAAACCTCCCTATCCTACTTTTGACTTGAATAATGACGTCCTATTAAGGACTGATTCAAGTTGGTGTTCAAACAAGCCACCTGCATGCATAATTCGAAGCCCATAAATTTTTTATCATAACCATAACATCAAGCGCGTTCGTTGTTATATCATTTTCGAGAGCGGGATAATATGGCCACATTCTTAGGTAAGATCCTTGGTTGCATTTCTTTTGTCACTTTTTCTGCTTCTTTTCCTTGTTCGGAAAGATATAGAACGTTAATCTAGTCTTTCGAATCGTCTTATCATTTGTACAGTCATAAGCTGAACAACATTTCGGTACTGCAACTTAGAGAACAAACTATTCACAACTGCCGCACATCGTGGAAAGCCTATGAATGCTCTATTTGTTTTTATCCAGTTGCTGTTGCTACGCATGGTTGTCAAGGAATACCGAATCGCCCTATTGAAGCCATAGATCTCTAACTGATTAAATTTCGTTTTGGCTAAGTCGAACTTAATGGAATGGTGTTTTGTGGGTTTTCTTATTTATTCTGATTGTGGTTTTTATCAATACGTGGCTGGCCTTGGATTGGCTTGAAGGCTTGTAATGATTTCCCAGGTAAAATTAGAGAAGTCAAAACACTTTGGCGCTTCAAACTAGAACTATAAGCGCACCTGACGAGCTACGTATGCTAAGAACAAGTACACCAAAACACGACCCCTGATAGAATAACCTAAAGAACGATGGTTCATAGATACCACTAACTATAGACACATCACATTTGGTAACGCAAGCATTGAGGGGTTAAATGAAAATACTTCTTAGCAGCCACGGCGATCACTGTATTTTTTTCATACTTCCACCACATAAGAAACCCGCCACACTGGCATGAAGCATGCAATATTTCAAAGCATATGTATCTACAATCATTTCCCAACGCTCTATTCTTGTCTTAGCCTAAATTACATCTTGCAGGTGCCATCAGATCATTATGAAAACATGCCACCGCAATTCATGAATGTGTGTTTGAAATCAGTGGCCTAGCCAGTCAAGATCTCCAGCGTGGAGTTAGCTTTCGTTACGGCGTGGATATAGTCTAAACTATACTTCTCGCCGTACAGGAATAATAAAATGCAAATTAAAGAGGCTCGATTTTCTCTACTTTTTTCGAAAGTTGGCCTGAGACTCAAAAAATTAATTGTTTTCTTGCATAATGTCTTTAACAAGAGTTGTTGGGGAGACGAGAGCGATGGTCTATTTTTTAAACAAAGCTTGTGATCTGTTGTTCGACCAATCGCATTGAACAATTCTTACAGGGTAAACGCACGCGCAGAACGATTTTTGTTTCTTCACGCACGATGTTGCTTCATAAACTAAACATAAACATAACATAAACATAAAGTTTATGTTGCAAACATAAACTAGATTTTGCACTGCTGGTTTCCGGCCATTCCGTTTGACCTTCTTAAAAGCCATCGTAATTAGCATTACGTCACCTACCAAAAATGCCGCTTGTGCGCATGCGTTTACGATGTAAAACGTTGAGCACAAACCGTTTTTGAACAAATCAATCTCATCTCCCCAACAATCATGCCATGTACATGCCCCTCTAACCATTGCCAGAAGTTTGAGTAAAAATTAATATATAGAACGAGGGTTATTTCAATGAGAGAAATCCAGCCTAGTCTTTGGAATCAAAAAATGCCACATAAAATCTCGAAGATGAAAAAAACAATTAAAAATCACAAGAATTACACAAAACATCCCAGAAAATCACAATAATGTCTTAGTAATTGTTCTACGAGTTTTTCTTTCCTATCACTATCAAATGATTAAAGCACAAAAATGGTTACATTCTACTGTGCCATCGGAAGCAGGGATAGACACAAGGTCATCTGGTCCCTACTTTGGAAGGAACTTACAATTCTATTACTTAAGCAACAAAAAAGTAGAATCCAAGGTAGCTCTGTACCAAATAATACAAAAAAGCCTAAAGACTTTTATGAAATCCGATTAGGTTTATATAGCAAGGCTTAATAGATTATTTGGCAACAAGCTACCTGACACAAATAACAATGGTAAAGGGAGGGGTCGCTGCTGTTTACTTTCTTAGTATTCAATCAAAGCGCTTTGTTGCATTGATGAACGAAATTGTTGCTTCTATGATGATTCTGTTTTCAACTAAATTTAGATTTTTACTCCCAAATAGAAGGAAACTGCAAAGTGTATCTGACGTTGGTTGATAGTTTGGAAGAGTGCTGCTGTTCACGATAGTGGAACACTGTTGAACAAATTGCTCATTTAGGATGTCTGCTTTCGTTTGCACATTTGTCGCAAAGATTTCATTTTCAAGTAACGGAGGGATATTCAAGGTTTTTTTCTTATTTATCAATCTGTTTAAAATCGCCCAGTAAGCCTTTATACCTTCGGCAGGATCAGACAACTTTCGACCCATGGTTGAAAAGTAGTTTTCTTTGGCCTTGGTAATCAATCTAGAAGTTTCATTTCGGACTTCCGTCACTAGATTCCAGTCCTCCAACCTTCGGCCGCGATCTTTGTATTTTCTAAAAACTCTATGCTTGCGTTTTATTGCAGTTTTTAATTCGGGAGTAATCCATGGTGGATCTTTGGGAATATTTGCAGATAGAATTGCAAAAATGGTGCTCGTGACAATTCCGTCATTTCATTCAAACCAAGGCCCGCAAATCTTGATTGCCAATCAATGTCACTTATGAGCTCACTAATCGTAAAGTTATTGGCCTTCGGATAATCCCATATCGTCCTTTTATATGGAGGTGAAGGGTGTATTGAAATGTTCAGCTTACCGTAGACCATTTGGTGTTGGCAGTGGTCATCAAGGGAAGGATGGACTCCCGATTCTACAAATATGTTAGGTTGGTCAGTGATGATAAGATCTATACAGGACATACATTCTCCCCTCACGTTAGTTGGCTCATCAATAAGCTGAAATAGGTTATTTGTTTCAAGTAGCTCATCTAAAGTAGCTCCCTCCGGATTCTCAATATCTCTCCCCACCATTGTGAAGACCGACAGTTGAAGTCACCAGTCACTATAATCGACTAAGGCCTTTCTCTCTGAAAATTACCACACATTATTTGCAGCTTATCCATGAAAGTTTTGAATTGTTCATTGTTTTGACTGGGACTGCGATAGATTGTACAAACAGTATCTTTTTACGCAAGAAATTTATTTCAGCGACAACCGCTTCCTGTAACATTTCAAAATCATCTCTTCTCTTAATTGGGAGTCCCTCACGAAAATATGCACACACTCCGCCAGTTTTGGTGTTGCTAGGATGATCACTACGGAAAATTTCCCCATTAAAACCTTGAATGAAAATGTCCTCATTTTTGACTGATTTATAAAACATTGTCGCAGATAGCACCATGATATCAAAATGATGAACAGTGTTGTACACCTCCATCAATGGGATTTTGACGCTTTCTCTAGCACATATACTATTTAAGTTCCAATAAAAAAACTTCAAACAGGTCTCAGTTTGAGGTCCAGGATTAGTTTCTATATCCCCAGCAAGAAATAGAAGAGCTCTTATATGTAAATTTACAACCAGGTATCCAGCGAATTTACTTATTAATAAGGCATGTAATGAATGGTGGAAAAACACCAAAACTTTTCTTCGATAAGCTGAACATTTCACGAGGAGGTTTGCGTTGGTTTTGATTAAGTCAAACAGAAAGGAAATTAGAAAAAACCTGTGGCAGGGACATACGAAGTTAATTTGACAATATTCCGGATGGGATCGTGTAGTTCGGACTTGGCCGAAAAAACATGAGCCTGGGGGTATCAACACCATTTATTGCCAAAAAGGAATGCAATGTGGCACAAAGGATAGAACAAGGCAATGTCAGAACCGAAATAAAGATTAATAGGTACAAATAGGCAAAACAATAGCATGCAGAGGTTAAAAGCTCAAAAACTGGCAGGTGCATTTGAGCATGTAATTTGAAGCAGTACTTCTAATGCACAATTCCTGCACGCCATTCATTAATTCCTACGGGCATTTGCTGCAGGAGAGATATCTTTGGCCATGCTTTTTTGGATAACAATGAAATTAATTAGCCTATTGATAAGCAGTGAACCATCAATACCTGTTGTTGGGCAGCGATCGAGATAAGGCTAAAAACAAGATGATACGAAAACAGAAACACTAAAATAAAATAGATATTTAGTTAAAGGGCAATACAACAGTAAAAGACACATTATCCTCAGAGGCCAATGGGAAAACTGCAGGCGCTTGATGGCTGGGAAAATGCCGGAAATGCATTCCTTTAATGAATATCATAGTTGTTCACTGTGAATTATGTTGTTCAACATTAATGGGATAAAGTTGACTTCTATCCAGCACAAAACTCAAGTAATCGTGTCACAACAATCCTGAAAAGGATGTTTTCCATAAATATAGTATAACTGTTTTTCAATTTACCCCTACTCTAATTCAAGGGGAAAGATCCATTGGAATATGGGGGAAAGCCAAAGGCACAATAGGTTTTCAAATTATACTAAAAAATAACTAACAGGACTACTGAAAATACGCAAAGTCAAAATGTTCAATAATATTAAAAGATACTTATGCGTCCAGTAAGTGTCTGAACTGGTCTTCAGAGTCAAAGAAACTGTATTTCTCCCCAATTTTTACACGCAGCCTACAATTAATGTCTGCAAATGCATAACCATCCTTCTCTGGATGTGCCTTCAAAATCGAGTTTGCTAAAATCAGTAGGTCTAACCTTCTCTTAGTGAGGTCCAGGTGAATCTTCACATTCTTGGCTTTTTTACGTGCTCTATACACTTCAGACCTGTGCCTCCATGTTGTTAGACGCACTATCATTTGCTGCCTGGTTTTCCCTTCTACAGTTTTCTTAGGTCCAATGCGATGCGTTCTATCTATGACAGCATCAGGCACGTTCACACCGATCTCACCAAAAACTTCCTTCACCTTTTCTAGGCACTGGTAAGCCGTTTCATGACCGCCATCCTTGGGCAGACTTTTCTGTCGATTCGGAGACACAATCTTCTCGATTACTGTTCCTGACTTTCATGGGCTATTGCAATTGTCGCACATGACTTTCCAACATGGCTACGCGTGCTTCGAGGACATCGATTTTCTCGCCTTGTTCTGCAGCTCGGGAATTTAGCACGTCAATTTTGTCGCATTGGTCATCTACTCGCTTAAGCAACGTCAATACATCATTTTTCATGTCTATTAGATCTTCCATCGTAGCTAAGCGCTTCAGCAGTTGGTCAAAGCGACTGTCCAAGTATTTTACAAAATCCTCCGAAAGTTCCATCATCGCAGCCTTTCCAGCACGTGTTTTAGCCATATCACAAGTCAACACAAAAATTGGAGCAAGATAAATTCAGATATCCTATTTGACTTCTATTTAAACACTTACTTATCTATTAATATTTGTTATATGTCACTTATTCATCCACATTCATTCCAGCATATCCCACCAAAAAACGTTCTCACGGAGCTGAGGGAAACGTGACCGCTCGATCCGACGCAATAAGAATCCCAAAAACGAGTAATTGAGCCCTCACAGTAAGTACTTTCGTAGACGTAGAAAACAAACTCAAAGAAGACCTGTAAATGCAAATCTGTACATTATTACTATCAATTACACACTTCTTTAAAATAATAACCAAAATTTCACTGAGCCTTGATAGCAGTGGCGCCGAGAGAATTCTGAGGTCCCGGGGGAAAGGAGCAAGATGAAGCCCCCTCTGAGGGAACAAAGCAGATAATTTTCAGGGTCAATAAATCAACTTTGGTGAATTACTGCTTGTTTATATTAAGATACCACATAATTTGAAGTTTTGGGTGTTATGAGGCGATTTCAACTTTGAGACTTTGGAGCTATATTCCCCCTGTCCTCCTCTCCTTGGCGGTAGTCTTAATGAATTTGAAGTTTAGAATATTCCTCAAAAACTTTTGCTCTATTTCATTTCATTGTTACACTTTTAGGAGGGTTACTCTTCAGCATAGCTGGTTCAAGGGTTCCTCCTTTGAAAAGAAAATGTAGATATGTATACAAACTAAAGTACCATCTTATAATTTTTGACAAAAAGAACCAGAAAAAGCAGCACAAACATTAACAAGAAAAAGAAATGGTGGCATATGATCATGGCTTTTAGCTTCATTTCACTTATACGAACTGGTCTATAGTCACTAGGCAGTTAGTTCCAAACCGTAGCCCCCATATATGCGAAACGATTTTGCCCAACTTTCATTGTCATTCTTGAGGGCCTTAGATTTAAATTGGAATTACGAGGCAGTCTGTTCGTAACTGCAGATATGCATTTGAAAAGTCTGGACAAGTAGGGAGGTGCTTGGCCAATTATTGCTCTATAAACCATGCTCGCATACTCTTGACAAATCATTTCAGCTATACTAGGTAAGTGTGATTGTCTCAGGAGAGGTTTTGCAGGTGCATCATACGGGACATCTGCTAAAATTCGTATGGCTTTGTTTTGTAAATTTTCTAGAGTACAGCGAGTCGTGATTTCACATGTTCCCCAAACAGAGCAGCAGAATCTAAATTCAGGTGCTACAAGCTCCTGATATAGCATCTTTAACGTATGTTTCTAGATGAATTGTTTGTTATGTCTAATCATTACTACAGCACGAGTCACTTTCGATGTAACTGCTTTTATATTGTCTTTCCATTAAATTTATTATCGATATGAAGCCCTATATACTTAACGGACAGCTTTTTCTCAATTGGTTCCTCCGATATAACAAAATTTGCTATCAAGGGTTGTGCAGTAATTTCATCATTTATAACATGTCATCTACCTTTGAGCATTGGTGTTTTTTCGGCTACAATTAAAGATAACTTATTACCATGTGGCAGGGGTGTGGCTACGGAAGGTCTGTGCTTGATCAAACGTAGTATTGAAACTATTTGCGAACTCCACAATTTTGATGTGCAATCGGCATGAATGGTACAGGGCTATGGAAGTTGATTGTACAGCAAGCCATTAAATTTACAAACAGCAATGAAGTTTTACTTGCAATGGGAGATTTTAATGCACAAGTCAGAATGGAAGCAATGGAAGATGTAGTTGGAAACTTTGGAATAGGGAATAGAAATGAAAGAGGAGATAGATTAATAGAATTTTGTCGAAGCAATATCTAACTATCTCAAACACATGGTTTCAGCATCAGTACCGAAAAGTTTACACATGAAAAAGCCCTGGTGATTTAGTAGAATGAAGAACCATGGTTCTTTATAAAGAACCAAGAACCTGGTGATAAAGAACCAAAATAACCAACGAAAAGGATGTGTGTTTAGGACGTTATTCACGAGGTACAAGAAATAATAGTGGACAATGTTTAGTCAATTTTTGCTTAGCTAACAATTTATTCATAGCTAATTCTGCCTGCAAACACAAAGCCTGTCATATAACCACATGGGAAAGTAAGAAGAATAATCCCAATAATAACAAAATTATAAATAATTACAGTCAAATAGACTATGTCCTATGTCAATCCTCGATGAAAAATACACTCATAGACTCTAGAAGTTATGCAGGAGCACTTACATCTAGTGACCATAAGCTAGTAAAATGCATAAACCTCAGATACGTAATCACAAAAAGCCTTTCAATACTACAGATCTAGTTTCATCGACAGAAGTGCGAGAGAGATATTGCGAGAAGCTTACACAAGAATTAAAAGACATTGAATCTCCTACTTGAGCTATAATTGCTGAGAAAATTATAAATGTTGCTGAAGAAACACTAGTTTTCAAGAAGTCACATCAACAGCGAAAAACATTTTACCCAGAAATAGAAGAACTTTCAAATAGCCAGAAACAAATTAGACTTCAAATCTCAAACACAAATGATGCTCATAAAATTCAGAACTTAAAAACCAGAAGAAACCTTATATTACATCAAGTTGAGAATAGATTAAATGACCTTAAGTCATCAGAACTAGACAGAATGGCAGACAATATTGAAGAATTCAAAGACAACAACAAAATTTTCAAAGCACTGAAACAAATGAACAGGAAACCATATGAAACTCCAACGGTTCATGATGCCAATGGCAAAATGATCTCAAATCCCCAAGATGTATACGATGCAATCAAGACTCATTTTGAAAATCATTTCCACAAGCCAGAAATCGAAGATCTTAAAATGTTTGAAAGTGAATTTCCTAAAGCACTCACCAAACCAGTGACTTTGGATGGAACTCGTAAAGCATTCAACAAGTTAAACAGCAATCGTGCAGCTGGATACGACAACATATTACGCGAGCTGCTGAAATACGGTCCATTAGTTTTAACAGAGTTAATAACATTAGTCATAAATAACATTTTTGATAAACACGAATTAGTTACCACCAACAAAAGAATGTTAGCTGCTCTACAGAAAATGGGCAAAGAGAAAGGCCCTATCAAAAAATTAAGAGCCGTTATATTGCTCCATATGATTCGTAAAGTGATGTCTAATATAATACTCAGTAGAATCCAACCTTAGGTCGAAAACTACTTTTCACAACCCCAAAGTGCTTACAGACCAAACAGGTACACATCTAATACTGTTTGGGCCCACCGTTTTCTTACTGGCGAGCTTGTGCAACAAAAAGTCTGTGTGCACGATGATAAGTACCTGTATGGCACAAACCTAAAAATACTGGGTCTCATTGGTAGTTGCGAAGGAGTGGAGTTTGTTGTCACTTTCTAGAATGCTGGTTAATTTGAATAACACTCCTGTAAGAAATTAGCATTTACTTCCTTACATTTGATCAAGTAATGGATCTTTTAAAGAAAATGGAAGACCTTATAGTATTAAAACCTTATAATGAACTAGATTATTTGAATCAGTTGCAGTTGGCAAGATTTGGAAGGGTTGCTCATGTTGCCTTACTGCCACCTCCATTAAGCCTTGAATGGCTTGTTCCATTGGTAGTCAAGGTAGAAAGCCAGCTAAAACAAACAATGTGGTACTGATAGTATGCTGTTGTTTATTTACTATATTGTTTTCACTGGTTTTCGCGCAGACCAGGTAAGTTTATGATTTTCATCAGCCCTGCATCAGCCAGGACACCCAAAAAACCCAAAGCTATTCTGATAGTTACTACTTGTCACCCAATTCTGGGTCATCGTATATGAATTTTCCCAGGGGTCATGGCTGCATTACAAGTAGACATAACTACAAATGTTACAACAATTTGAGATTTTACATCAGGTTTGTGATTTCCTATTTTTATTTTTATCACTGTATACTCTGACAGCCAACTGTACATTGCATTATAAAGAGATATGTATAATTGCAAGTAGTTAATATGTTGTTGACATGAAAGTTTAAAAAATATATAGAACAACAAACATGATCATTAGATCCACTTACTACTGGGGACATTAGTCCTGCATGCAGATGGGCAAGGCTCATGAGCACCTCTCCTTAGGACCCAAGTGTTAAGGACAAATCTCTGTGTCCTTTTTCCTTGTAGTATAACAACTTCCCTACACCCCCTATCATAGCAACAGCCTTGGACCAATTAATGGTATAGGTTTGATTTCAGTAAAACAAAGCAATTCTTATGTCATTCTTATGTTAGTCTTATGTAGTTGTTAAAAAACTTTACCCCATGTTTGTACATCCCAGGTTTTATTCTATGTAGTAGAAGAGTGTAATTTTCTTATATCTTTACTAGAGTGACCCACAATGGAGATGGTCTTTATAATGCCATATCTGCTTTGGTGACTGGCAATGAGCACCTCACCTTAGCACTCAGGGCCTCAGCATCTGCTGGATTATATTTGAATGCCAATTATTATTCCTCCCACTCTCCCTCCATGAACGTACTTGGAACTGAGAAGAAACCTAGCCTTCTTAATATCTTTTTCTCTGTTGAAGACACATTTCAGGCAACTGTCCTATTACAAGCCATGTTCTTATGTTAGCTGGGTGAAGCAGGAAACTCTAAAAAGTTGCCAGATTGAAAGTAGTGATGGATCTATCAAGTGTTTTGGAATAGCAAAGACAGTCCTTTTATAGCAAAGCTGGGTCTAGTGAACAAGCCAAATGCTCTCACAAAGTGTAAAATTCAGTTGTTGTACCACCTGACTCCACTGGGAATATGACTGATAAAATTTTTCTCCTTTAGAAAAGGCTAGAATTTCGTGACAGTGTTAATGGCACAAAATCCCAGCGTTTTTCATAAAACAACTTTACGCATCCACTCCAAAACGACTTTCGACCGTTTTTACAGCAAGAGGCTGTTCAATAACATATTAATTTAATTCAAAAGTTACTTTAATATTTTTATTTAGAACTTTGGAAGTCAAACAAGTTATATTTGAAGCGCGGCTTCATTGTATTAGTCTTCGTATTCGTGTGCTCATTGGCCGATAAAACACAGGTTAATCATCAGTCTGTACTAGTTGCAATAATAGTAAGCTTTTTGCCAATTAACATCAAATTCTCTCTTATCCATGCAACCTGAGATGCCTGAGATTCCACCACTATTTTAGGTGAATTCCATTTTTGGGCGAAGTGGAGTGAATAGGGAGTAAGGGCACTGACTGCAACATGTGGGCAAGGGGAGTGTGAACAGTTTGTTACTTCCTTTTGTTAGGATCTCTGGTATGATGAACTTGGACGACTGTTATTCAGTCTTGTCATTCTTGTAGATCTCAACCTAGAAAAAGGAAGTTTAATATTGGATTGGCCATCATTGTTGTGGACCACATCTCATCCACTAGCATAGATCAAGGTCTCCTAAAGAATGAGAATTATATTTGGGTGCATCAATGGTTTCTTGTTGAATGAGTTACAGCAGGGATGGGCAAACTACGGCCCTCCAAGTACTTTTTTGCGGCCTACCAACAACTTTTCAGAATTGGTGCGAGATTTTGTAGGAATTTTGATTCTTGGATTTGCTTTCTCACTGCAAAGATTTCACGTAGATGACGACCCTGTTAGGGATTTTTTTACTTTTACATCCTGAGTGGAGTTCAGGTAGCCTAAATATGCTGTAGACTGTCTTTTTCTTGGTGTACTAGCGTCAGACTTGTTTGTAATGTTAGCTTCCATTCAACAAGGAAAGCTTGACCTGGTCTTTTCTTTTTCGTTCTAAATCTTCAAAATACGATGAAATCAGGTTGAAGGATCAGCCTCTCCTTCTCAGCATGAACATCAATGATAATACCAATACATGCCATACTGTAAATGGGCGTTTTGCGACGTTCTAAAGGGCGTTACCTCGAAAAATTTTTCTGGAACACAATGGCTATGGAACCAAAGTTCCCATATGAGATTTAAGTAATCACCAAAGATCTGCGACATGTAAGGGGCTTTAAACTCTGAATTGGACTTATAGACCTAAATTTATCGTTCAGTTGTCAAAGGGCCTGCATTTTCAAGAAAATTCAGGCACAGATCAGGGATGTTTCATAGGTAGAAACCGGTAGTCACTCTATGTGCGGCCCTTTAAAACTTAGGATCTCTGAATGTGGCCCTTGCTCTGAAAAGTTTGCTCACCCCTGAGTTAAAGGTATGTACGTATTTGATATCATGTGGTAGATAATGCCAGCTCCTGTTAAGACTTGACTTATTCAGAGCTTGCTACTAACATCTGAACTACAACAGACAGTTACACTCCCCTTACGAAAGTTTCACGACATTTTCCAATTTATTGCAAATTTATTGAGAGAGAAAATTGTTTACATATTTGAAAGACAATTTGCATGAAGACCTTTGTATGCGTTTTCCCTAAACACTATGAAAGGATTTTTGTCAAGATAGTGCGAAAGACCTTGCGTACAAAAATATCTTGCAACAACTGAAAAGTAATTCTAACACTTGAAGCACCATTACATGCTAAAAGACTGATGCTTTCCATATCTGCAAACAATTTCCAAAGAATGAGAAGTAAAAACATTTGTAAGAGCTAGAATACCAAGAACTCTCGGTGAGGTCAGGTGCTGAAAAATGCATCAATTGACATTGGTTGACTTGTGCAAAGTTTTCTTATCTTAGCAAAAAATAAGCAATGGACAAAGGGCACTGAAATGTTGCAAAAGTTCTGCACTGTTCAAATGTCCTTGTTTTTGCTAAAGTAGGAAACCTGTCTGGTACAAGCCTTTCACAAATTAATTAATGTCAAATGATGCAATTTTCAAATTTTCTGTGTTGCTCTTCTTATAGAAATTCTTTTTATCTTCACAAACACTGAATATACCTTAATATATACTATAGTTATTGTCGTAGCAATAGACAAACATACAGGAATGCCTAACAGGGCAACACGAAGTAAGGACAGTGAATGCCACATGTCTACAAAGTAGGATGAATCGGTTGGTAGAGCTAGATTATACAATAAGCCATAGATTACCCGAACCTATTATAGCATTGGCTCAACAATGGCGCGACCGAAGGGGATGAACCAATGAGCAGCATGACTGTGGATCGACCCGATGCTTTTCTCTGGTTTCATATGTTAAACCGAAGATGAACTTAACTACTCAAATTGCTAAATGCATAGGTTCGGCTCATCTACGGCTCATCGTATGAACTAGCTCTTGCCTCTTTGATGATGGACTCTATGGTATCATGGGCATGGGTGACTTTTGATTTTGCCTTGTCTTTCTTGCAGATTTGAATCTAAAAAAGGAACTTGAATATTGGATTGGCTATCTTTGTTGTGGATCACATCTCTTCCACCAGCATAGATCAAGATCTACTAAAGGGAGAGAGGTGTATTTGGGTGCTGAATTAGTTTCTTGTTGGATGAGTTAAAGGTATATACTAATTTGATATTATGTGGTTGAAAATGCCAGCTCCTGTTAAGACTTCGTTTATTCAGAGCTTGCTATTAATATCAGTACTACAAAAGACAGTTACACTCCCCTTTCGAAAGTTTCCGGACATTTTAAAATTTATTGCAAATTCATTGAGGGAAAAATTGTTTACACATGTTAGAAACAATTTGCATGAAGACTTTTGTATGCGTTCTCCCTAAACTTTTCTTGAAGCCTCTTCTGTCTTTCAATATATAGTAATTTGTACAAAAATTCTACCTTGTCATTGTCTAAAGAAATGCTATGAAAGGATTTTTGTCAAGATAGAGGAAAAGGCCTGGCGTACAAATAGGGTATGGAAATAGTGCTTTATTGCAAAAACGGAAACAACTATCCTAACAATTTAAACACTATTAGATGCTCAAAGAGTGGTGATTTCAATATGTCCTAAGAATTTCCAAAAAATGAGAAGTAGAAGCATTTGTAAGAATTAGAATACCAAGAACACTTGATGACGTCAAGTGCTGAAAAATGCATCAATTGACATTGGTTGACTTGTGCAAAGGTTTCTTATCTTAGCAAAAAAGAAACAATGAGCAAAAGGCACTAAAATGTTGCAAAAGTTTTGCACTTGTCAAATGTCAGTTTTTTTGCTAAAATAGGGAACCTGTGCGGTACAAGCCTTTCACAAGCCAATTAATGTCAACTGATGCAATTTAAACTTTTCGGTGTCGCTCTTCTTTAGAAATTCTTTTTACAGACACAGTGCTTTTAAATGGTGGCAAGCATTCGTCTTATATTTTAATGTATTCCAGGGGACATTATTTGCCATTTTAGTGGAGGTTGTATAGAGGCTACAATGACATTTAGCATTTGACCGAGAATCACTTTCCAACTTATTGCTCTTGAGCGCTAATTAATGACCCCCCCTCCAATTTCCAGTTTTTTATTTGAATCCAGTCCCTCGGCGTTTATTCTTGGTCCCCATTTGTTACTTTAGAAGCTTTCACCTGCTTAGTATCGAGCTTGAGGTACAAAAGCATATTTACCGATGACATTGATTGGATATTGGTTCAATTGGTTGAAAGAGATTGAATTCCACTTAAATAATCTTCATTGAATGTATATTAGGAAAAAGAAAGGCATAAACAGCGCATTGTTCATATGTAAGAACGGGCTGACTTTATGGGGTTAGTTTGTTTAAAAAGACATCTTTTGGTCCGTTTAGAAAACACTGACGTCACATCATAGAATTTTGCTTTCTTTCATCTCTCGTGCTTTTTATGTGAACTCCTGTAAGGAAATATACTATCATTGTGCAATGTATAATATAATTTTCTATCAGGCTAACAGGAAAAATGATTTTTTGTGACTACAAGAATGCTTGGCATATTTGGATATAGCCACTGAATTATAATATTATTAGGAACAGAATATAGGCCTATAGTGGCCCAGTGTTGCCATCCAAGGTTATGAAAGGAAAACTAACAACTTGTATTTAACTAACTGTCTAGTTTTGAAATGAAAATTAATGACATTGGTTATTGACGGGTCAAAGCAGGGATGGATCCAGAACTGGGCTTCAGGGAGTCATCTGCTTCAGTTTATTTTCGTTTTCATGTGGGAAATTTCTTCACACAGTTGTTTTCTATGGAATATGCTACCAGTTGGGGGGAGGGGTACTGGCCATGTGACTCCCTGGATCTGCCAATCGTTGGTGGCACATTGAAAATATGTGCATAATAGCAGTATTGAAAATATCATTCGATTCGATCGATCAGTCATGGCATACAAAATAATTAACAAATTAAGTCCGGAAAATCTTTGGGATAAATTTCAACAAAGGTCCTCGCAATCAAATTATGCAACAAGGCATTGTAAAGATCTACAAATTCCCAGGCTTAACACTGAACATGCGAAAAAGAGCTATCAATACTCTACTGTAAAAATTTGGAATACAATTCCAACGGATATTAGGGAGCTCCCAACTATTAGTCACTTTAAAAAGAGATTAAAGGAGTTCCTAAAGAGCTGATCAAAAATATGCTTGGCCATTTAAAAACACGACCCCCTGGAAGAACAGCGTCCTAGGATATAATTTTAGTTACTGCCCTTTTTATTTCTATGTATTTAGACTATTGTAAATATTACCGACTTCGAATTTTTTTTTTTGTATTATGATGTAAAATAAAAAAGCTGAAGGGTAGAATCGTGTATAAATAATACATTATCATATCATATCATATCATATCATTGCATTAGTGCTTGCGGGAAAATTGCGCCTATTTTTGAAGTAACATGTTGTTTTGACAAGGTGTTAATGCTTGCTTTACATTTTGTGGTCCTAAGCCAGCCTTGGGGGCCCACAAGCCAGTGGTGGTCTCAAGCCGGTCCCAAGCCCGGATAAATGGTGAGGGTTGGCGGCAGGAAGGGCATCCGGCCGTAAAAACTCCAGCCAGACAATATGATGATGCAGATAATAGATCGAAGAGACAATGCTAGGGCGTCCCCAGTAGGCGACGCGCAGCACGATCGCCGTGGTGCTGTGAAAAATGGGCTACGGCTACCGTATCAGGAGCGAATACGGCTAAAGAAGATGGCTCAGAGGAGGAGGAAGAAGAAAGATGGAGTGAAGCGCATAGTGAAGATAGCAACTCTCAACGTGGGAACAATGACCGGAAGAGGAAGAGAGATAGTGGATGTTATGCAGAGAAAGAAGGTGGATATCATATGTGTACAGGAGACAATGTGGAAAGGACAAAAAGCAAAGGAGATTGGAGAAGTATACAATATCTATTATGTAGGGAAAGATACGAAGAGAAATGGCGTAAGTGTTATCCTGAGTCCAGGATAGAAAGATGGGGTACTGCAAGTTACCAGAATGTCGGACAGGATCATATGGGTACAGTTGGAATTGGAGAAGGAGCCAGTAAATGTCATCAGTGCATATGCACCACAAGTTGGCTGCAATGAAGAGGAAAAGGAAGAATTCTGGAACTTACTAGGAGGCTTAGTGGCAAAGATCCCGGAAAAAGATACAGTGTGGATTGGAGCGGATCTAAACGGTCATGTCGGAGTGGGAAATCAAGACGCGTCAAAGGCAATAGGGAAGTATAGTGAAGGTGAAAGAAACGATAGTGGAGACAGAATAGTGGAATTTGCCATGGCAAATGAACTGGCAGTGGTGAACACGTACTTCAAGAAGAGGTCGTCAAGATGCATCACATACGCGAGCGGTGGGAAAGAAGCACAGGTGGATTATATCCTTTGTCGAAGGAGAGAACTGAAGACAGTTCAGGATTGCAAGGTGCTACCGAATGAAGCAGTAGCTAAACAACACAAATTGGTAATCAGCAAGCTGGAGCTAGAGACCAAGTGCAGGAGAAAAGAGAGGAGAACCAGGAAAACAAGGTGGTGGAAGTTGAATGATGACGAAAACCGCAAAGAGTTTGTTAGGAAGGTCGAAGAGGAGCTCGACCAAGGACAGTTAGAAGATGTGCCCTGGGAAGTTGTTAGTAATGTTCTGAGAATAGCGGCAAAGGAAACCTTAGGAGAGACATCAGGAAAAGCAGGGAGGAATGAGGAAACGTGGTGGTGGAACGAGGAAGTCCAGAAGGCCAAGGAGAAAAAGAAGGAGAAGAAAAGAATGAGAGATCTGAACCGTTGTGAGAAAACAATCGAAGAATACAAGAAAGCGAATAAGGAAGCGAAGAAGGCAGTAGCGATTGCAAAGGAGGCAGTATATAAAGACCTATACAATAGTCTCGAAGGAGCGGAAAGCGAGAAGAGGGCGATAAGAATAGCCAAACAGAAGAACTGGGAAAGTCAGGATGTCTACCAAGCGAAGCTGATCAAGAATGCGGACGGGAACGTACTAACAGATGAGGGAGAGATAAAGGAAAGATGGAGGTCATATTTTGAAAACCTGATGAATATTGAAAATGAAAGAGAAAGGAGAACGATAGAACCATCGAAAGAGACTGAGGTGCCACAGGTAGATGAAGAGGAGGTGAAAACAGCTATGAAGAAGATGAAGAGAGGAAAGGCCGTCGGTACGGATAATATCCCGATAGAAGCATGGAGAGTCATAGGAGGAAAGGGAATAGAGATACTAACTGACGTGTTTCGGCAAGTCATGACTAAAGAGAAGATGCCAGATGAGTGGAGGAACAGTACGCTGATCCCTATTTTCAAGAACAAAGGGGATATACAGGATTGTGGAAATTACAGAGGAATCAAGCTAACATCGCACACTCTGAAACTTTGGGAAAGAATAATTGATTGAAGACTTAGAGAAAAAGTGAAAATATCAGAGCAACAGTTTGGCTTTATGCCAGGAAAAAGTACGGCTGATGCTATTTTTGCGTTGTGACAGTTGATGGAAAAATATAGGGAAGGCCAGAAAAACCTCCATTGTGGTTTCATCAACTTAGGAAAAGAGTATGATCGGGTACCCAGGGAAGAAGTTTGGAATTGTTTGAGGTTGAAGAAAGTGGACGAGAAATACATCAGATTGGTGCAAGATATGTATGAAGGCAGCACGACCAGGGTCAGGTGTGCAGCAGGAGACACAGAGGATTTTCGAGTGACAGTTGGGCTTCATCAAGGTTCCGCCCTAAGCCCTTTCCTATTCGCCGTCATAATCGACTGCATAACGGCAGACATACAGAGAGAAGCGCCGCAGGATATGCTGTTCGCTGACGATGTGATTTTGTGCGCTGACATCAGGGAAGAGTTGGGTACAAGGTTGGAGACATGGAGAGGAGTGATGGAAGACAGAGGTATGAGAGTTAGCAGGAAGAAAACGGAGTATCTCTGCCTGGAAATCCAGAAGGAAGCAGGAACGGTGAAGATGCAGGGAGAAGAACTGAATCGGGTTGAGGAGTTTAAATATCTCGGATCAACAGTGCAGGTGGATGGAGGTGCAGAAAAAGAGGTGGTAAAGCGAGTGCAAGCAGGATGGAGAGCGTGGAAGAAGGTTACAGGAATCATGTGTGACAGGACTGTGCCGGATAAGATAAAGGGAAGGCTGTACAAAGTAATGCTGAGGCCAGCCATGTTGTATGGAATGGAAGCAGTGGCAGTGACGAAGGCGCAGGAAGGAAAGATGGAAGTGGCAGAGATGAAGATATTACGATTCTCCACAGGAAAAACTCGATTGGATAGAATCAGAAATGAGGAAGTAAGACGAAGATTAGGAGTGGTGGAATTGGGGCACCAGTTGAGAGAAACGAGAATGCGCTGGCTGGGGCATATAACGAGAAGAGAGGAAACGTATGTGGGAAAGAGGATGCGTCAAATGGTAGGGGGGAAGAGGAAGAGAGGAAGACCGAAGAGAAGATGGCAGGACTGCATTGATGACGACCTGAAAGGGTTGGGAGTGAGGGAGGAGGATGCGCTTGATAGGAGAGAGTGGAGGAGAATTATCCGCACCGGCGACCCCAGAGACTGGGAATAAAGCCGTAGAAGAAGAAGAAGAAGAAGAAGAAGACTGGAATCGGTGATTTCCGTCCGCCATAGATGTACGCCAAGACCAGACTTGATATACGCCAAGGCAAGACTTAACTCTTGGCTGTACACTCCAGGCACATGATAACAGAATCAAAAATAGACAAAGGCTCGCATTTTTTACATTCTATACGCCAATTGCTCAAACCTTATCCGCCAAATTACGCCAAGTGATGTTCGGGCAGATAAATATACGCCAGCGCATAGAATTTTAGAAAAAAATGGTGCGCCACGGATCTTTGGAGGAAAGGGCCTAGATTCCAGACTGGTTTGTGGTCTTGTTAGTCTACCCAATTCAATTTCCCATACTAGACCCCAAACTGAGCTGCACTTTGCAAAATAGGACTCTATTGGCAGAGGTGTTTGATGTGTGGTGCCCCTTAAACCTTATAGGACATCCACTCAAAGCCAAACAGCCTAGCCTCCCTGAGACCCTGGTGCTTAATGACCATAACATAACAAGAGTAACGCAAACAAAGTCCCTAGGATTGATTGTTGACGAAAACCTTTCGTGGGAAGCACAATTTAATCGTACAATGGACAAAATTAACTCTGGGATTTGGGCCTTAAAGAGATTGAAAAATATACTACCTCAGTCAGAACTTTCCATTGTCTATTATGCATTGTTTGAAAGTCAATTACGCTATGGTGATGTTGTTTGGGGTAGTTTGTCGAGAACAAAACTGGCTGCCCTTCAGAGACTACAAACACGAGCTCTCAAAATAATAAGGAACGCTAAAATTAAAGATACTTGGTCATGTCCTGGGATGAATGTAGAAAACATAATTTGCTTTGATAGGAATGTAATGACCTATAAAATCATACACAAACTTTGCCCAAACAGCTTCCTAGAAAAGTATAAACCAAAGTCTAGTTTCTCATCCTACAAGACAAGAAATAGCCAAAATCTCCAAATCCCCAAACATAGGACTGAACGCTATAAGAAAAGCTTTCATTACTCAGCTCTTAAGGAGTGGAATAATACGCCTAGAGACATACGTGAGTTGCCAACAGTAAATACTTTCAAAAGGCAACTGAAAGCTTATATGAAGAGCAAGACATAACTAAACACAACCCCCTGGAAGAACAGCTCCACGCTAAATAGGTTTTGTTTTTATTATCCAATTTCATAGCTACTTTTCGTTATAGATAACTTAGTTCGTAGATTATTTTTTTTCTGTAATTATGCTGAAGGGTTTTGTGTATAAAATATAAAATATGAAATATGAAAACCTGCATTTTTTCGGGCAAATGCCCAACAAGATGTTGTCAAATGTTGGCCAAAAGAAAATGCTAAGAGTTAATATCTCAATTTCTCACTTTGTTAAAAGAATTTTTGAAGACAAAATTAAGAGTTTTTTGTCTTATATTATCTTCGCCTCCTATAGCAACTAAGGGCCTGATTACTTGGGCGAGTTGACCTGCTGGTAACTCGGCTCTGACTCGCCAAACTTTTGGGATTACGTGGGGTGCTTGACCCGCTTTTGCCTCGGCTGTGACCTTCGGTCAACCCTGCTGAATCCGATAGAGGACAATTCAAATGCTTGTTTTTTATTATCCACAGCCATTTTCACTTAGTTCGAGCTTCAATATTCCTTGAACAAATGTCACAATGTTGATATTGTGTAGACTCATGGCATTTTTCACTTGTATCTCTTCGTATTGACATTATTTATCACTGCCAAAATAGCATTTGCAAACGCTCTATCCTAAACTTGAAGTCACTCACTAAATTTATCAAAGTTTCCACCATTTTCGAAGTCCCAGTAAATTTCTTTGAACATACAGCAACCATATCTCCTGTATTATTCATGATTAAAGCCATAGAAATGGTCAAAACGCATCCGCATGGAGCGGGTCGCTCCAAAGCTGACACGTTTGCGATATTACATGAGAAGGGTTAACCCGTTTTACCGAGTTGACCCACTGTCTGAAAGCGAGCTAACCTGCCTTACCGGGTTGCCTCACTTCAAGTAATTGCGACATAGCTGACGATAAGGATTTGACCAAGGAGTCGAGCTAGGTTACAGAGCCAGACGCGGGTCAACTCACTCATGTAATCAGCCCCTGACATCTACTGCTCAAGCTAAGCACGAGCAGTAGTAAGGACTTCTCAAAAATATTGTTGCTGTATTACTATTGTCATGCACGATAACAAAATCTTATGTTTTAAAGGCTTGCAACATAGTACCAGAGTTTTCAGTGCAGTCTATGTAACCCACTCCGGATATACAGGGGTAATTCTAATAATTTAAACAAGGGGGTTCTAGGCGCAATTTCATAAAGTGGGTGTGGCTCATTTCAGCCACACCCATATTTTTGAAGATGGGGACATGATGATTTAGTCTAATTCTGATATAATATAGCTAACATCTACAAAGATCTCAATAGCCATATGGTAGTGATGTAACTCATCATAGCAATACCATACAAAACATTGGAAGCAAGGTCAATGCGCTTTGAACAGCAAGATTGATGCAAATATTTGGGGGGCTGAGCCCTCCCAAAATGAGCCAAAATTTTAACAAGGGGGCTCTACCCTCCCGAGCCCCCTAGAAATCATCCCTGTGGATATATCCAGGGTGAAGTCGCCTTAATTTTCATCTTGGCGTACAAGCATTCGACTGCAAAGGGAAAGGACGGAAGATCTTTTCCCTCTCAGTTTGAGGGATCAGTTTTTCCTTCTTCATATAGATTTTCAATGATCAAAACAAGCCATATTCTGTTTTGGAAAGAGCAGTTTTCCGACGTTCTAGAAGGCATGTTTCTAAAAGATTTTTCGGGGGGCAAGCCGAAAACTCCCCCAAACTCCCTTTTCTCCTGATTTCTTCCATGCATTACTAACATTTCATAGTTAGTGTCATCAAAAAGTGGTGCAAAAATGCTTCCCCCAAACCACAAAGCATAATTTGTCGAGAATGCCTTCAATAAAATTTTCATGGGGCAGTAATCAAAATATTGGGCAAGTTCTTATACACCGCCCAAAGAAAGCTGCTTGTTACGTCCCTGCATTTGGCTCCGGCAAGAGTGCTGTATAGGGAATATGGACCCAAACCTCAAAAGGTTACCCCTAGTGTAGGGTGTTATATCCCCCAATAATAGTATCCAGCATTCAATAAGTTTGAATATACTTTCAGAAGTAGCTTTCAGAAGTTCAGTGACGTCACTGGTGACATGGATAGGTCAGGATTTTGTATTCTCAGGGTGAATAGAAAGTGGAATAGAACATCTTTTGATCATTTCTGAATCCTCTTTCATTAAATCTCTGTAAGATTTAATCAATAAAGGGAAAATTCGACAGGAATTTTGACACCCCCTTTTATCTGAAGAGTTGATTTGATTGTATTCGTAAGACCTCCTTCATATCCAAATCAAAAATTTGTTGGATAGTTAGAATGGATAGAATTTTTCTTGTCGATTTTACTTGTCGAATGGTTGAAGAGGATTTCCTTAGTCAATATGTAGCACTGTCCCCCAAATGATAAGCAAATGAGCAATTTCCTTCAGTTGTAGTTTGAAGAGCGAAAGCATTGCTGAAGTATACTGCAACTTGTTTCCTCTTTTGCTTCTATTATAAACAAAATAGCTAATTTATCAATTTTATTGTCATTCTAGATTTAATGTTCAAAATGCAATCATCCGATGAGGAAGAAAATTTTATAAAGATCACAAAGCTTGTTTTGGATATTTTTCCAAAGTACTTAAGGAAATGCTTTATAAATCAATGGAACAAAAAGTATCCAAACCAGACATGGCAAAGTGATAATGCAAGTGGAACTTTCTTCTTTAATTCATTACCATCCACTGTCCAAGGTAATAGGAGCAGGCAGATTTACATTAAAAAACTGAAGGAAGGAAATGAACAAGAATGGGACACCACTACAGTAGTGTATGCTTTGCTAGAAACTGGGCTCGAGTTGGTTAAAGGTAGTCGGCCAAAACATCAACAAACTGATCCACTACGTATTAGTGAACAAATTGAAATCATAAGGGATGTAAGAAATTTTGTTGCCCATGCATCGAGCATGTTATGCTCACCTACTAAATTCACAGAAATACTGACAGAGATCAAAAGTAAAGCAACGGATATATTTGATACGAATGCTGTGCAAGAAATTGAAGACATTGAAACTTCACAAATAGAATCGCAGATGGCCGTTGAGTTGAAGAAGCAACTAGATGTAGAGAAACAGCGTAACAAAGACTTTGATGAGCTTTTCAAATACTTGAAAGGTAAAGTCTGATAAGTGATATTTCCATTGACTGTTTCTTTTACGGTACACCTTTTGTATATGTTCAAGCATGTATACATGCGCATCACACTTCTGCTTTCTCTCTCTCTAAGTTTCAGTAAAGTGACTTGATCTAAGGTTAATCCTTTTGATTCCTGACTTAAGTTAAAAACTTAAGTTTGATAAGTGATATTCAGAAAGGTATAGTATGATAAATGATATCTCCATAAACTGTTTCTTTTACGGTACACTTTTGTATATGTTCAAGCATGTATAAATGCGCATCACACTTCTGCTTTCTCTCTCTAAGTTTCAATAAAGTTTCAATAAAGTTTCAATAAAGTTTCAATGTGAGTTGATCTAAGGTTAATCCTTTTGTTTCCTGACTCGTTTACATTTCATTCATTATATTGTATAGCTTACTTATGATCCCATCGCGATTTCTGGTTGAAAATAGAACATGTATTGATAGATACGATGTGTATTCCAATGAAAAGTCCGTCTGAAGTTTGTAAAGCTGAGCTGGGAACAGCATGAAGGAGCATCTCTTATATGGGATAAAATAACCGTAAATGCTAATAATATTGTCAATGTAACTGCTCAAAACTTAGTGCAGAAAGACTTGTTGTTTTATGTTGCATTCTACTAAATCAGTGAATTGAGCCTTCAGAGTAAAGTGTGACCCCTCCTTGGATTGACAAAACAATGCCACTTTATGAAAAATATCCAGTGACTGTTGTTCTTTTGGTCTCTCTCACTGTTCTGAAATGATAAGGACCCACTTGAGGTTTGCAGGTGACAAGCAATTGCTATACAAGCCGTAATTTAATCCCTTTGTACGATACTGCTAATGCTATTTTATACCATAGGGACAGGTGTTTCAAAACCCTAGGCCTTAATAATCCTAAGCAGAATTTGAGTGCTACTTAGTATCAATGCTGCATCGCAGTTATTCTTATTATATAGTTTCTGTACCCAGCACACGTCAGTGGGTTGTAGACTCAAGATTTCGTTAGAGCTGATTAATTTATAAGGAGCAAATGAAATTAGACAGGATCACATCCTATTTTTATATTTAATTAAATAGTTGTTCAATGTGTGCCCTTAGAAATGAAAGAAGACGTTAAAGACACAAAGGAGAAAGTTGAGAAAGTGCAAAGTGAAGTGGAAGCATTAAAGGGTCAACGCCCACGACCAAGTAAGTATAAAGTGTTTTTAACATTGTAGCATTGTAACTTGGCGAAGTTCCCCCTGTAGTTTGGACCCCTTTCTGTAGGGATGTTGATAATGTTAATCTAATTTCTAGAGCTTCTGCTTTGATTGTTTTGTCTTAACATACAACTCCTTTTACCCATTCAAAGGATACACTAAAGGTCACATGAAACATATTGATCATGTCAAATATCAATGCTGAAATTGTTCAAAGTGCAATTTTTGATTGCAGTACATTTGAACTCAGGAATATACGGGGAAAAACTACAGTACGCAAGGTGTAATTTGATTTTTAGTCTGAACGGAATTATTTGCATACTTTGTTTTAATAATACCTTGTCCAAGATCGCGTAGAGTGGAGATATAGAATGGTGTCATGGATAGTGAAATTCTCCAAAATTTCATTGCACAAAAAGAAATAGAAATCGCATCATGCTGACATTTTTAAGGTGGAAGTGAGGCAAGTTAAAAACTACAGTAGAAACTTGAGTAAAAGAAACTGTATTTTACATATATAGAAACTGTATTAAACTTGGGGCTGCAATTTCATCTTTTGAAATACCTAAATAAGGAACTTCAAAAAGGGTAAAAATGGAATGGTTCATATATTAAGAGTTTCATTCGTAATGTAATCAATTATTTATACACAAGCAAACATAGCCCTTCAGCAACTAAAATATTACATATATATACAATTTAAATAATACATTAAGAAAGAAAAAATTAACAGGCATAATACTAATATTGCTGGTCTTCCAGGGGGTCGTGTTTTCAGTTATTATGTTTGATCAGCCAATAGATGTGCTTTCAATTTCTTTTTGAAGCATTTGAGAGTTGAGACCTCTCGTATATCAGCAGGAATATCATTCCATAATTTTAAAGATGAGTATTTAAAGCCATTTTTTATATATCACTTGCTCTTTTGTATTTGATTGTCAATAAGGGGGTTGAATAGGAAAGGGGGTGGAAATTTTTGTAGATTTTCATAAATTGGAGAGGGGGCTGTAGTAAAACGACATACAGGGAAAATAATGAATAAATTCTTAAATTGGGGTGTAAAAACAAAATGATGGTGGGTGAGAGGTGGTA
>WIPJ01067473.1:38637-50135 GCA_018155075.1 Cassiopea andromeda
TTTCTCTTCTTTGGTGCCTCGTTAACTACAGCATCCCTTTCATTTTCCATTTTTAAGTGGAAATTTCAAACAGTCGATCGCAAAGAGAAAGATAAACCTATTTTACTGTACTTAGCTCGGCACTCGGAACATCAACTGCCTCGTTTTCAACGGCGATGCCTCACCTTCAAACGCCGTCTACGTCATTGTGAATAGGGTCTATTGGGATACTGCTTCTGCGCTACGTGTTTGCTTATTTTCTAATGCATCACAAACAGGCTTTAATATCTTTTATTATATCTATTATGTTTATGATATATAAGTTTATTATATTTTCACGACAACTATTAAAAATCAACTGGAAATTTGGGACTCTCATCCGCTTGTGGACTGCTGTGCACGTGTCCAGTGTGTCCTGTCGTTAGTGCGGCTCTGAATAAATGACTATCTCTGGATAACTCACTGGCTGGCTGACCGACTTCATCTCATTCTTAGCTACCTCCTAGAATTTGTTTTGCAGTTGCTATACCCAACAATTCTATCAGTTCTTCGTTCCGCACTTTTTCCTTTATCGTGTTTTCCATAGCCCACATAAGCCCATTATTTTGTACTCAGCGTGTGAAATAATAGGCCTTTGTCATGTATTATATAAATTGACAATAATATCATAAAAACTTCTGCATTCCATGGTTGCTCATTGTTTCATCTTATTGTGACAACTATTCAAATATGTAGCTGGGTGTTTCTGGAATGGAATGCTGGAATGAAATCATGGAAGTGTTCAAAGTTGGAAAGCCCCCTCTTGTTGAATCCTTGAAAGATTTTCAAGGATTCAGCAGCAACCTTTGACATCTAAGTTATTGATAACTTTTCCCAATTCAATTCAATATTTGTTTATAACACAATTATAGTGCAACTTTCTCATTCAGAGGTGCAAATTGGCCTTTCATTTGACTCCAAACAAACTTCTTCAATTAACAGCCTTCAAGTGTCTAACTTAGCCTAGGTCAGTGTATCTAAAATTATTCCAATCGTTTTGACATGCATATTGTGTCTTTTTTATAAGAAAACCATTACTATGCCTGAGCCTCAATTTTCTTAACTTTTTCCGAAATTGAGCCTGAGATTTTCTTAAATTTTTCTTAACTTTTACTGAAATGAACTGGCTAGAGTGGTGTACACTTTTGTTATTAATATTCTATACTTGAATATAATTCCATCTTTATCATTTTGAATGCAATAACGACGAAATACCGATTTTTGGTCTATAAAAACACTTAAGTTTGGAAATCGAGCCTCGTGATTTTCTTACGATTTTCTTAAGATTTTGACGATTTGAGCCTCATTTTCCTATAAACTTCTTTCTTATAAAAAACGTGTATTATGTTATTTTAAGATTTGATATTTGTGATTAGACTTTTTAAGCATTGTAATTAGGCTTCTTATTTGTAATTATTATCATTATTCTTTTAGATAGTTGTAGTGAAGACGGAGGGCCGCTTTTAGAGCCACCCTCCTTAAAAATGAGAAAAAATGCTATGAAATGCTGTCATAGAAAGGCACAAACTTGGTGTTCGACGGAAAGTCGAAGAACAAAGCAGATTAGCTTGCTAATTAGAGAACAGCGGCTTGCTATCCAAGATTCTGTTTTGTGCCACCAATGTTAAAATTTAGCACTACAATCCAGATCAGTATCACTTTTAATTGTTGGTGATTGTCCAATTGGTATATTAGCAATGTGAGGCATTTTCCATTAAACATAAGAATCGAGTGGTACATAGGGCACTGACTCCCCCCCACTTTTCACGAATTCGTATGCGAGGTATTCCTCTCTGTGATATAATGTTGGTATCTCTCAAAGAAAAAATTAATAGCTAGTTCATACGATGAGCCATAGATGACCCGAACCTATTATAGCATTGGTTCAGCAATGGCGCGACCGAAGGGGATGAGCCAGTGTTAAACCAATGAATAGCGTGACTGTGACTCGAGCCGATGCTTTTCTGTGGTTTCATACGCTGAACCGAAGATGAACTTAACTACTCAAATTGCTAAATGCATAGGTTCGGCTCATCTACGGCTCATCGTATGAACTAGCTCTAACATTATGTAGGAAAGTACGGCACTTTTCCACATGTGGTTTTATAGAGTTTATTTAAAACTATCGTGAACAGCAAGACTAACTGCTAAGAAGAATTCAAGTAAAGTCCCTGATTTTGAATTACGCTCATGGTAAAACAGATTTGCATGTCCCCTTTAGCAACCCAAATGTTCTGAACTAATGTGACTAAAATTGGTATTTTAGATATTGCTGTGATAATTTTGGCCTAGGAATAGAATAGGCAAAATATCTTTACTACAGGAACTACTAAAAGGAGTCCTAAGGAGTGAAACTTAATGCTTAGTGTTGACTTAAACTCTCTGGAGTTCTGAAAGGAAATTTAAGTTTGTTTGAGATGGAGAGTGTTTGGTAACAAGAGATCATTAGCGCAGTCAAAATTTGAATTTTAGCTGAGAATATCTGAGAAAGTGTAACTTTGAAGGCATGCAAGGAGTTTGCAGTAAAGTACACAGTAATATTGTAGCCCATCGACGTTAATTACAACTAACGATGCTATCTGTTGTTTTCGAAGGGAAAATTTTCCGCCTCAATGACCGCCTTTTAGATAAAAGTGGTTCATAACCTGTCAGTTTCAAGTCAAAGCATTGCTTGTTTACTAAACAAACGGTCTTGCCAGCCCTAGAGGTTTCATCTACTTGTACTTACCAAACGATCTCTGGTTACGTCTATGTAATTTTCTCGCTGTAATGCAGATCAGCAGTCTGTAGACCACTCCTAGCTTGCAAAGCGGAAAAATTCGAAGTGCCTTCTGCTATTCTGCCCTGTTTGTAGGCATCCTCTTAGACTGGACACAAAGGGATAGATGGAATACCCGCAGGGGCACGATGAAACATGATTTTCTCAAGTACACTAGCCTCACGTAAGAACTTCAATACAATATCCAAAATGGCGGCAAAAGTTTACCATATTGTGTTAAGGCCAGCAATCAAATTCCTATAGTTAGCGTCATATAGCATTTCTAATGATCATTGCAACTAGAAAAATTAAAAACATTTGCTGGCGCCAGAATTTTCGACAATAAACGTAAATTAACTGTACAATAGGTTTTCTAAAGGTCGTAAAATACCGAATGATGAAAACCAGAAAATATAGTTTTGAACTGCAGGTAGGTTCTCAGTTAATGGCTAGCTAAGTAATATAATGATGCTGTTTTCCTGAAGAATGACACTTTGGCTTTTGAAGCTATCCCATAGCGTCTAGGGTTTGGCGGTTTGCCAGTGGAAGCCTACAAACCAGAGTGACGGAAATCGTCAAAATTCAATTCAAGTTTTAGTAACGTAAAGCGGGAGAAAAGAGAGATATTTATTCATTAAACAGCGCTTTTCTTTGGAGACAGTAGTAAAGTCGATTCATGTACGCATGCTTGGTTCAAGTTGTTGAATAGTTATTTTGGAGATGAAAATTCCTTGTTTTCTATTCGACTACAGTCCAAATATATGAACCTTTTAAAGAACCGTGATAATCTGGAGCTTTTGCCTGCAGGAGGACGAAAGCATGATTCCAGCGAGTGGGAATACCTATTATAAATATAAAAATTCCCAATAACAGAGTTCTACCAACCAAGATTCAGGAATGTGGTATCCACAAAAGTATTTTGGGGTAGATTAGGCCTAATGGATATAGACAGCTGGTGACCAGTTTGCATTCTTTGATTTTTTTCGCAGGGAGTCGTCACCAAATTGTGGCGCGTGCACGGATGGAAGCTGTGAAAGTAACGCCAAAACTATGGATTGCGCCTGTTGAAGTAGCGAAAGTGGCCACAGCGTCAAAACAGAGGCCTAATTTTCTTATATAGCTCAAAAAAAACTGATTCTTTTTATTGGTGAAAGGTCATTTATCATATTTTTGCAAATAAGTTGATAAAATGGTGATTCCTATATTTTTTGAACAATTTTTGCTGCTCCACATTCAGTGAACCAAACGATGATATAGAGATAGTTAAAAATTGTAATAGAGAATCTCACTGAAATCATCGAAAACAGTCATGGCAATGAAAATCAGTTACCCGTTAATTTCTCCATAAGAAAACCGTGATTTTGCCTGAGCATCAGTTTTCTTAACTTTTCCCGAAACTGAGCCTGAGATTTTCTTAAATTTTCTTAGCTATTACTGAAATAAACTGGCTGCAGTTGTTTACATTGTCGTTATTGATATTGTATACTTGAATTTGAATTCCGTCTTTAACATTTTGAATGCAATAATGACGAAATACCGATTTTTGGCCTATAAAAACACTTAATTTTGGAAATCGCGCCTCATGATTTTCTTACGATTTTCTTACGATTTTGACGATTTGAGCCTCATTGTCTTATAAGCGATTTTCTTATAAAAAGCATGTATTGTTTGTCCAAAAAGACAATGCTCCAAGACATGCAATTGCTCAGACAATTAACTTATTTTAAAGGAAATAGAATCCTAGCAGTTCCTTGGGCATAAAAAAATCCTAAAGTTAAAATAATTGAATATGAATGTTGTATTCTTTCAAGATAAATCAGGAGAGTAATCACTTATTTTTACATAATTATCTTGTTCACGTATCAACTCGATCATTACATCTCTCAGCTAACTCTCAATATAAAAGCGCCTACATTTAATACTGGCGATGAAGAAATGCACATGCGCGGGGAGTCTGGGCTCTACTTACCTGTCCAACAATAACCAGCGATACCTGAATACTATGATGCGTACACATTCACCATACAACAAGCAAATACGCAAGCAAAAGTTTTGAGATTGTAGCTTCCATCCAAGTTAAAAGCCTAATTTTGCTAATCACTTGTTCTTCTTCTCCATGCTGTACACTGCATCTTCTTCTTCGGACAACTCGTCACCGAGCGTTGCCGTTCTCGTTACACAGCGCAGTCTCCACCTTCCTCCTCCAACGCTCCCGGTTCGACACGATTCGCACACTTTCTGCCATTGAGCAATCCAACCATTCCCGGATGTTATCTTCGTACTGTCTCCTAGGTCTTCCACGTCTTCTCTTTTCTGGGTAGATTCCACAGATGGCAGTTTTGGCGATTCCATCCTGAGCGGTATGCATGGCCGTAGAATCTCAGCTTCCTCCTTTTGATGGATCGCAGAAGCTCACGCTTCACATTAAGCTGTTCAAGGATTGAGATGTTCGTTCTCTTATCTGTCCAGCGTATTCGGAGCATCCTAAGATAACGCCACATCTCCATGGCCTCAATTCGGTTTTCGTCCGCTTTCTTTATCGTCCACGCTTCGGCGCCATACGTCACAACAGGCTTCACAAGCGTCTTCACTAACTTTACTTTAACTTCTTGCCGTAATCCTCTATCTTTCGATAGGGAGGCTAGCTCCTGCATGCGTATACTGCATAGCATTTATTTACTGTATGAATGTTGAGTACTAGGCCAACAGGACCAGGGGGAAAATTTACAAACAGCACTGACGTCAGAATTGACAATGAAGCTAGTTGACTTGAGTTTTTCTTACCTCCAGTATTAGTAACTAGCAGAGAGTCAATTTTCACGACAGGACATTATGTATCAGGGGTTTTTAGATTTCATCCGTTTGTTGGTCCTACTTGTCCCACTATCGCTCCAGCGTGCCTGATCTTTTCCTACAGTAAATTTCAAGAGAAGAGCCACGACAAAATACATCTTTTCCTGTTTACTTATTTCGACATTCCAATAATTACCAAATTAGGACTAAGCCAGTAGATATTAACTGAGGATGAGACATGATGCCTGGAGACGTATTAATATTGTTTATGTCGATATCGCTTATGTCATATTAAACCGTGTATGTCTACTGGCTAAGTCCTAATTTTGGTAATTAATGGAATGTCTTAATAAATAAAGAGGAAAAGCTGTTTTTCGTCGTGGCTCTTCTCTTGAAATTTATAATTCAGCTGCGATTCCCAAGAAATGTTTTCCTATAGTACTTGTAAGATTAGGATCGCTCGTAATTGCAACATCAAATTGCAACCCAAACTTTTCACGGTGAGACATAGAATCTATACTAAGCCTGTCTAAAGTCTATTTCGATACAGAAGAGTCAGAAATACAGCATTTTCTTTTTCAGCATAATGATAAACGATGAACACAACTATATTTTGCAAGGTGTTCTCCAACTTTCAAGAGCGCATGGCCTTCAAAATCTTATTGGGTTCAAGCCCTCAGACCCCCAACTCTTCATATCCGACTAGGTTTCACGGAAATCCCCTTACTTACACCTATAGCACACACTTTACACGTGTTACAAGTAGCTATTGTGAATATGACTGCATTGAATGAAACCAGATTCACAATTATCGATTGTTTGCAGTTTAAAGATTTGAAGCTGAAACAGTCTTTAGGGCTATTGCTTTAATTTTTAGTTGTATGCATGCTAATTACATATAGCATAGTTCTTTTAAACATACAACTTTCTATATTTTCTCTGCCATGGGTTCTGTCGTCCAGTGAAATTTTCTTTTTAAATGTGCATTTTAAAAGAAAATTGCACATTTGTATTGTAAATGTATTGCACATTTATTGCACATGAAATATGGTACATTTAGCGACAATTGAAAACAAATCGTTTTTAAGGAAGGCTTCGTCAAAATTATATTTGTATTGTAAGGTAAAAACAAGTTTTGGACACAGATTGCATGGTAAATTTTCCTTAAAAATGCATGGTACACTGTGCAATTCACAGTTAGTGCTTTTTTCACGTGGAGAGCTAAGGGTTTCATTTGAACAAAATATTGCACATTTAGTGACAATTCAAATAGCCGTTTTTAAGGTACGCCTCGTCAAAATTATATTTGTGTTGTAGGGTAAAAAAAGGTTTGGGCTCAGATTGCAATGTCGCTCCAAAATTGCAATGTCGCTCCAAATTGCAATGTCGCTCCAAAATTGCAATGTCGCTCCAAAATTGCAATGTCGCTCCAAATTGCAATGTCGCTCCAAAATTTATGATGAGGGAGTGAAATACTTCGCTCAACTACTTTCACACTTGTTTTCATGCGCTAAAATGAAGTATGAAGAAAAGGATAAAGAACAATGCTGATTTGACTCAATAAATCTTAGAAGAAGTCAGAAGAAGTCTACAAAAGGAAAAATTTGGAAGGGGGTTGGATTCAGCACATTTTGCAAACAAAGCAACAATGTTCAATAAGGAACATTAAACGTATGGAAAATTATCCATTGCGCATGCTCTAGATAGGGAATCACTCCTCACCTTATAATGCATAGTCAGGATGTATATAGTATTATATTCCCTTTGAGATGTGCCTATGTTGACGTCATGTCATCCCGTCCACCAAATACTTTCAAAATTGCAAGAAAGTTGGTCAAAAGTCAGTCATAGTGCAATGGAAATGGTGACAGTATTTTCCGTGACCTTTGTCTTTTTCTAGTAAAAGAGTTGGTCACATGGTCAAAACTTCTCCCAATGGAATGTGCTGTGGCATAACTCTGCCCCCCCCCCCCACCACAAAAAATACACAATCAAAATGAATTACCCATTGAACTGTCTGATCTTTTGTCAAAAATCAATTTGTTAAATAGATAGCAATACCAACAATAGCAGGATGTGCATTAGTAATGATCTGAAGGTTTGTTGTTGTTGTTGTTGTTGTTGTTGTTCTCATTGTTCAATAAAAACAGCCTTCAAAAGATTTCATTCGCAATATGTTACACACGGCATCATCATGTCACATACATCATTAAATTACTTATGCTTAACAAATGCATAATTTAGCATAGAGAACCAAAGTGTGATATTACAAAAGTTCTATTTTTAGAATATTTTAATTTTGGCTCTGGATTCTGAAAGAGCACTTGAAAATAGCCATACTCCACAAATTTCAGCTTGATCTGACAATTAGTGACCAAGATAAAGGGAATTGAATGCTGACCGGGTTTCCTATCAAGCCATTGTAATTTGACCTGGTTCTAAAAGTTATGAACCAGGTCGAAAATACAGTGGTTTGTATGGCAATGTTTCTGCCATCAAATGGCTATAATTCATCCAATTTTGATACTATTCACCGATAACTTTCAGCACATGCCTATCTTAAGGTGCTCTTTCACTCCGAATGGTCAAATACATAAATTCTAGAAATAGAATTTATGACGTCATCAAATCGTTACTCTATTGTGATACATTCCCAAGTTGTGCTACAGTAATATAGTTTTGGAATCATAGAATTTATTTTTCCAAAGCAGCGTAGAAATCACAGGAATTTCAACAAAAGCTACAACATTTTGGACCTAGTCACACACGCCATAATATTTATATTGTCGCCTGTGGCCTGAATGGCAAATTTCATGTGATATGACTCAGATTTGACACATACATCAAAATCTAGTAATAAGCGCAAAACTTTGTCAAAAACTTTGCTTTACAATAATTTTATTCAACACAAGATGGAAAAATGTTGTTCTGAGTGTCACATGGGTCATTATGGAATGCTCCATGAGTGCTATCGGGCTAGCACGGCCTCTAGTATCCTACAATGCCATTCTTGCGCCATTTCATGAGGAGACATTTTGAACCGATATCATGTCATATTCCATGAACAGATCTGCCAGTAACATGGCTGCCAAAAGAAAGTCTAAGAGTCTTAAAAAGAGCATTTCCAACAATAGGGTGCATAAAATTGTGAGTCCAATGATAGATCAAAGATTAGTTCATAAGAGAAAGTTTTCAGTCAATGTAAATGATGCTATAATTGTAGCTTGAAAGAGAAAGCTTTATTCCTTGGCCTTCTTCTAGGGAACCCAGCATGGCCTTTCTTTTAGCGCTTCCAGATTGCTTTGCTGTATCATCTTATAGACGAAAGCTCTTGGGATATTATGGCAATATATCTCGCACATCTTTTTATGCAAAGATCGGTATCCAAGAAAACCCATGCAATTCTTTTCGAATGTCCTATTCAGACTGGCCTAAGTCTACTTCATGCCTTACGTATTAATGTCAAAACATCTCAGCCCCTTGGCAAGTATAAGGAGACTCCATTAATATATTGGCCACTGTTCTTTTTAAATTTCAGCATCTCCGAGCGCTTGAAATTCCTCCTCACACAATCACAGTGAACCGTTTTTAGATCACCATCGCTCTTCCAAGAATCCATCTTCCGTTTGATTTCATGGCGGGAAATTGGCATTGTGAAATACTAATGACTTGAAGAAGAACGTATTTCCATGAGAACCACACAATTGGATATTGGTATCACGTGAGACCGCAAAATCATCAGACTCGATACTGACTTGGCCAATGGTCTTTTGAGTTATGAAGCCTGAAGAAGACGCCAGTGGTATCTCTGAAAAGCCGTTCTGGAGACATTCGCTGTTTCGCAATGCTTTGAAGAGATATCTGGCTCGCAAGCCATAGGTTTTCTTAGAGCCTTAATAAATAAATCTGAGAGTCCTGAATTGTCAACTTTAGATACTTTTCCTACATAATGCTAGCTATGAGTTCAATTGAGTAGGTAGTACGGTCTATTGTTTCATTGACATTGCTAAGGAAGCCTATTTTTTATGTCTTCACTATGACCTTTCAAACAATATTATATTGAGTTTTGGTACTATGCTGTCAGTAGCAGTAGCAGATGGAAGCGTGTAAAGTGACCCCATAGGAGGACACACTAGAGTTGTCTACATAGTGTGTAGACAATGCACTGTCGAGCTATGTGACACCTGAAGAAGACCCCTGCGGTAACTTTGGAAAGCCCCTTTGGAGGATTTTCCTTACAGTATTTGGAGGGAAATAATTGGAGGAAAATAATAGGCATTTGGAGGTAAATAATTGATAAATGTTAGAACAAGCGGCAGTTAAAATAAGTGGTGGTTAGAATAAGTACAGGTTAAAATACGTGATAGTTAGAATAAGTGCAGGTTAAAATGAGTGGTGGTTAGAATAAATGCTGGTTAAAATAAGTGGTGCTTAAAATAAGTACAAAATAAAATAAGTGGTTGTTAAAAAAGGCGATATTTTAAGTGATTGGGAGGCTATTGATATTGCATGTTTTTGTCCCGAGTTCTTTGCTTGAGATGCTAATGAAGATGGCTCATAAATAATGACGTCATGCAGATAACCGAGGCTATTTTCATTGTGAGTCCAAGTGGCTTGTCACTCAATCCAGAACTAGCGTTTCGCCGCCGCCATTTTCTACTGCTGCGTCTTTGCCTTCGTCTATTCCTGCTCCTATTCCTCCTCCTCTTCCATGCCAACCACTTCTACTTCGCATCAGAGGATCAAAGGCAGGCTCTTCGTCATCTTCAAATCTCCTCGCAACGACTTCAGTTCGTCCTGAAAGAAATGAGAGTGAAGCGCGCTACATCATTAATATAAAATATTGGGGCCTGGAACAGAGAAATCATCATAATTTTTGAAAATCTTGATAATCCAGCCGATAATGATGATGATTGATCACCATCATCATCATCATCACCATCATCATCACCATCATCATCATCTTCATCTTCATCATCATCATCATCATCATCGTCATCAACATCATCATCATCATCATCATCATCATCATCATCATCATCACCATCAAGATGACATTAAAAAACTTAACAAGTACATAAACTCAGAAATAACTGCATGGTTAGGCCAAAAATTAGAAAAGGAAATGGATGAGGACTTTTTAGAAGCGCAATGACAAAGTGTATAAGAGTACATAAACCCTGGGGTATGGGCCCGAATCTCCTTATTTGGACACAGTGCCCTCAATATGCAAAAATTTGCCTCTTTCTTATTTTTGGTGATAACAGGAAAGTGGTTGAGGACTCAGCAGAAGGGCATCAGCAAATGCAATAATGGAATACTTAAAAAACTGAACTTTCATTTGTGTTTAGTCGGTGGTATAATAAGAAAGGGTTACTATTTTTGTTAAAAAGACATAAATAAGTGGGGTTGTTAATAGTTGAGGGACCAATGCTCTATGGATAGTATTACGGGTATAAACACTTCAAAATTGTTGTAATTAGTTGCTAAGATTATGTATCTAGAAGGTAAATAGCTTGTTGTCATTTTCTTAATTGTTAATAGTGACTTGCGTTCACAACGCCATTGTATTAGGTTGAGGGTCAAAATGACAATTTTTTCCGTTACGTACTTTCTGCTGCGTCTTTGCCTTCGTCTATTCCTGCTCCTCGTCCTCCTCCTCTTCCATGCCAACCACTTCTACTTCGCATCAGGGGATCAAAGGCAGGCTCTTCGTCATCTTCGAATCTCCTCGCAACGCCTTCAGCTCGTTCTGAAAGAAATGAGAGTGAAGTGCGCTATATCATTAGTTTGATTGAACCGTGGTAATAATAAAATATTGAGGCCTGGAACAGAGAAATCATCATAATTTTAGAAAATCTTGATAATCCAGCCGATAATGATGATTGATCACCATCATCATCATCATCACCATCATCATCACCATCAT
>WIPJ01067475.1:0-10544 GCA_018155075.1 Cassiopea andromeda
ATGGTTGCTATAAATAGTTCCAACCAATCCCATGCCAATGCTACTATCAAAAAAGCAATGGTTTCTACCAGTCATGGACAAGGCTCTGTATTACTTAAGAATATGGCTCGATAGGGAATAACCTTAAGTTAGATATTTCTGTGATAAATATATGAAATACTCACCAACACCAGAACATTATGATTTAAGATGTGAAATATCATTTGGGTAGATGCATAAGAAAAAGGTTCCAGATTGTAATACATGCCAGTTTCAGCTAGTCATTAGATTTCTAAGCATGTTTGAAAAGTGCGACATTTAACGACACTTAAACTCCATGCTGAACTTGTTCCACTAAACTATCCAAACAACGTTTAACAGTTTCTAAGCAAAGAACGCTTCTAAGTGTAAACTATTCTCTTCATTGCATAAATGATAATATTGCAAGATTGTCAAATTTTCGAATGTCAATATTGTAAATTGCGTTCTACGTTACGGATATCCCAAACATGACGTTTGAAACTGGCTTCATTAGTGCTATTTTGACGTCAAAGAGTTAGGGAAAGCCCTCTCTACAATTTTTTCCAACACTTCTAACTGCAATCTTTACAAAGATTGAGGCTACAAATAACGATTGATACAAATTCTAACTTTGTAGCATCTGCGTAGAAAAAGCTTGCCAAGCAATGCACATTCAATTTCGCAAAGGAAATATTTTACTTTTGTTAGGAAATTGAAATAAGGTTGGGTAGAAGCACTTGTAGGAAAGTAGATTAGGTGCTAGTGAGGATCCACCACGAAAATCTTTGGCAACCTTCGTATCACACCTTATTGCTCGGAGATATCCAACAGAAATGTAGATACAAAGTTGAAAATAAAAATGCGCTGCTGCTCCAAATGAGCACAAATATTTTCCTGGGCAAAGAGCTGTGACATAGACAGTCTCTTATAGCAACCCGTTTTCAAAATAGCGAAATGACGAAATAAGGCCAAAATGGAGATGACACAAGAGTGGTTAATGGTTTTATTTAAAAAATTCCTCTGACTGTTCAGTTACAAAATGCGTTCCTGTTTCCTGTTTTCAATAAAGGGGGTGCTAATACAAAGGAGGGTTGACAAAAATTCGAAAATCTATTAAATGGAGTGGACAAAAACAGGGGGTCGGAAATTGAGACATGGCATTAAATGATTATAGAACGATGAAAAGAAAACAAAGGCTGTCATCAAGCATGGAGCTAAAAATATACGGAAGCGCTGTATTTTGCCTTGAATATTGAGCATGGCTAGTACTAACAAAGAAATTGAATGAAATCAGGGGTTGGTACAATTTCCTTAAAATTACTAAAAGGGGGAACCTAATAAGGTGCAGGGTTTGGACAAAAATCGAAAAATTAATAAGCTGGAAGAAGGTTATTTGGCACATGAGAGTAGCAAAATTTTGAAGTAATCAACATATGGGCACATTTGAATTAAAACTGCAGTCTATACAATAACTCTACAAACTAATAATTTTGAGCCTCTAACAATGTTCAATTTCTTGACTATTGATAGATGGATGAATGTAACAGAAATTTTGGAATCAGAAACATGAATTAAACAATTGCAGCGTCATTTATTCAATTGACGATACACTGACAACTATCCTACTTTTCCAGCCATCAAAGTTTTATGAAAATGCATCACACATCTATCATTAAGTAACTAATTGTGTTCATAAAATCATCATATTTGGTCAACAACGAATACTAGCATCATGAGAGAGAATTTTACTTTACTAACTATCATCTGATAGTCACATGAACTAAATTAATATGCGCTGTAGTGCTTTTAGGGATAATTGAATTTCACATTCACAGCTTTTACAGAGATTTAGAAACATAGAGAAAAGTTCTTTGAAAAGTTTGCGTGGACATTACCTCTTAGGGACATAAGAAGCAATACAAAATTACCTCAAACATGGAGTGAGAGACACCTTGGCTGGTGCTCTGGATAGTAAAATCTGGCATTTTGTCTTGAGGATAACACATTTAATCAAACAAGAGACCATTTCATGATTGCATGATCAAAATAGGTAAATATTGTGGCAGTCCCCAAATTTAAAAAAATTAGGGTGTCCAAGGGCATACTCGCCCCTGGAACTTTTGATAAGATCTTCTGAAGACACAGGAGAAGTGTATATTTCTAATTATTCTTTGAAAAAGTCTACTGAATCTACCAATTCAGTTCCTCATAGGCAAATAGAAACCGAAGAGAAAAGCTCAAAGTTTTATTCAAAACAGAGTGTCAGGCTGGCCAAGAATTCTTACCTAGGAGCTGGGTACCTCACCCAGCAACACCCCGACAATATCACCCAACAGTAGAGGACAGACAGAGCTTAGCTACGAAAATATAGAGTCTCAAATAGACAAAGGCAAGTAGCCAAACATCTTTAGAAGAAAACCTGACATCATATTTGCACCACAAGATTAGCTAAGCGTCGAGAGTCCATCTTTAACAAATATAAATCTGCTGCAGTTGAATGTAATCTATCAAGATACCAATGGCTGCAAATTTCCCTCTTCATTTTGCAAGATAAAACTCCACTCATGAACAGAAGTATTTTAAAATTACATTGTCAAGATTGTTGGATCTGCAAGATGTTCGAAAATTGCCACCAATCTAAATAAATTGGGCACCTTGCTTGAGTTTTTGATAAGTGGGGGAATCGAACTCCACCACCTAGCAAAGGCACAAAGTACTTAGGAAAGCATGAAATCTTGGTAAAAATAATAGAAAAACAATAATCGTGGAGAAAGATATAGCAACTTATGGGCAGTAGTCTATCAGTAGTACAAAAGCTTATATTCACATGAATGAAATTTAGACTGAGTAAGTAAAGAGTGCCAATTGTGCATGCTATTAAGGAAGAAGCGCCAAGAAGATCCTCTTTCATTGATGATCTTTCCTGAGATTGAATGTTCTACATCAGAACTAACAGCTGGTGATTGAAATAGAACTCGTCAGATTTCAGAGCATTTTCTACGCCTATTTAGAATCAAATTATGTAGTGAACAGACATGGCTGAAAAGAAGAAGTCTCCCTCAGCTAGTGTCTATTGGCTGGGCTATGGAAAACAAACCCACAGCTATCTAATGCCACAGTATGCTCAAAGCTGACATCATAAAGCATCCAATATAAGCCTCTAATGCTGGATGTACAACAGGTAGAAAGGGGTAGTACATATTCTTCATAACATACTTGACATCGGACACAGGTGAATGCGAATTATTCTGAAGTGCCATATAAACGGGGGTCCTAACAAATAGGAGGCAAATTCCAAAATGTAACAAAAGGGGGGTGAAAATGAACAAGGCGAGCCGGAATTTGAGCAAGGGGTTTAATGACAATAAAACACGGAGAGGACATAAGCAGGTTGTCATAAAGCATAAAACTAAAATGTATGCAAAAGCATGCTAAATTGACGTGGAAATTGGTTGTAAATAGTACTAACAAGGAAATGAAATGAAATGAGGGATTGGTAAAGAAAGTCAGTTTCTTTCAAATTAATAAATGAGGGAAGTCCTAATAAGGTCCAGAATAAGCGAGGAACGTTTATCTGGCACCTGAGAGTATAAGCACATTTGAACAAAAAGTGTAATCATTTCAGTAACTCTCCAAACAAATAATTGTTAGCATATATGTATATTCCATTTCTAGACTTTTGATAGATGGATAAATCTACCAGAAATTTTTCAAAACAAATTATTCATTTGACAACTGTAGTAACTTTGATCAAAAAGAAGATTTCACAAACAGCATCAACAATACGTCAAGCACGTCACTAGTCTGCATGCTTTAAAACATTAGCAAACTTCAATTTCAAGCACATTCGAATGCAATGTAGTGGGTTCACGAATTCACTGCAATTACTGAAAGCGTGAGAAAAAGCCGCCATTGACACAAGCCATGCTCAAATAGGAGCAGCAAAAATTTTACAAAGAATGCTGATAGAAGCCACGGCTTCCACTCGAGAAACTTTGGTATACATCAATAACAGGTCATTATTCTTTGTTGAAATCTGTTCATGAAGCAATTTATGACTAAAGTGGGGCTGCAATAGAAGCCCGTGATTGCTAAAAAAGATTTCTCATACAAAAAGTAATACAGGAGCCAGATATTGCATGACTTTCATACATATAAATGAAATTGATATTCCATGGAGAAATAGTTTTACCAATTTTCTAGTTGAAGATGGAGAGTATTACTCTCAGGTACCAATAAAGTCAACCTGTTTTTCTTCTTTCCATCATGTTATTTTAATTTAAAGCAATTTTCCAAATCCCTACCTCCACTGTTATTTCAATCTACGGTCTGTTAAGTATTAGAATTTTTCCTACCCCCTTTTTATAAGGACCCCAATTTATTTGACACTTGAGAGTAGTAATTTCTAGGCTATATTTGAGCCCTTCGAAAATTATTCAGACCTCTTATTTATAAATTCTAGGAAAAGATATATTTTGCAAATTGGAGGTAGTTTATGAAGATGCTATTGTATTCTATGTATGTGTCAAAGAAGACTAAACAAACGTGCTTCAAAACTTATTGCTTGATTTGTGCTACAAAATGCCCCTCTTTTACAAGAATTTTAAACTTTCAATGCAATTTTGTCTTAAGACTTAGTTCCCTAGCCTAATATTAGAAACTGCCATACTGGTATTTCCTACTTTGAAGATTTCATCGGCCCTTTCAAACTATTCATTAAATTAGGTCCCTGTCCAAAACAAATGTTTCACCCCTCTGACACAGTGGTACTTTGTGCAGTACTGATCTCAGAGTGCATACTTTGCTTTCAGCACCAGAAGCAAATTTTGGATTCCATCAAATATAAGGGATTGATCATGAATGTTCATGTCAGAAAGTTTAAGCAAAAGTAAAATGCAAGTTAAGTTTATAAAAACAACTTTGAAAATGCTTAATTGTATTTAATCAATAATTCCTCAATAAAAGGAGAGGTACAAATATCCAATGTACAATGAAGACTGATCCAAAGGCATTCATCAACGGTTTCAAACTCCAATAATATTCAGTGCGAAGGCTCTATTTTTTTCAATATTAGTCTGTGGGACCACTTTTGTCAAAAGTAGGCAATCGACAAACAATATTGTGCGAATATAAACTCTCATTCCAATTCTGATCAACGTCCTCTAGTTGATCTCACAGACTCTTACTATTTCCATCCCTCACCAGGGATGGTGCCATTGGGTAGGAGGATGGGAGGTTGTAGCCCCCCACCTTTTTGCTAGTCCCCATCGGCACCTAAATTTCAATGCATCGACTGCACTTCATACAATCTGGGACCTTTGCTTACTCTTTCTAGGAGGCAATACGATAGGCATTGTCTGCAAAGATTTGTGGACAATGCTCACTGTCTACTTTGATAGCTCTAGCCCATCCCAGAAATTTTTTCTGGCGCCATCACTGTTCCTCACAGTTATATTAAGAAGCATCACACAGCTACTGTTTATTAATTGTGCTCATACGATTACCATATTTTGCCACAAACGAATAGTAGGCATTGTAGTGCAGTCAGGGATAATTGAATCCCACGTTAATGTCTTTCCCAGTGATTTAGAAAAATTGACAATAGATCTCTGAAAACCTGGCGTGGACACTACCTCTCAGGGACGCAGAAAGCAGTATAAAATTGGCTCACACATGGAGTGAAGGGCACTTTGGCAGATGTTCTGGAAAGTAAAATTGGCCTTTGTTTCTGGGGATAACACAGATAATGAAACAAGAAATCATCTGACATGATGGAAATAAGTTGATATTGCGCCAGGCCATGAAATCATGAAATATAAATTAGATGTTTTAGTCAAGACAGACCTAAATTTACGGTCAGAGTCTCAAACTTACCGTACAAGTATTACATTTGGGATGAGGTCTCTAACCCAACCAAGCCTCAAAAATTTCGCCCAAAAGTAGAATACAGACCAAGTTTAGTTAGGATTAAAATAGAGTCTTAACTAGACTAAGCGCAGTTACTAAACTTCTTTAGAAGAAAACCTGATATCATATTTGAACTAAAACATAAACAAAGTTTCATTAAATATTCTTTCAAAAATTTCATTCTGCTGCAGTTGAGTAAAACCTATCAAGTTACGAACGGTTGCTTCTTCCTCTTTCGTTTTCAAGAAATAACTCTCTCATGAGCAGATGCATTCTGAGGTTATGATGTGAAGATTGTTGGAGTTGCCAAGTGTTCAAAAGGGCTACCAAGTTACATGAAAAGGGGAACCTTGCACGAGTGGTTGTTTGGAAAGTGGGTTATGCGCCCCTTTGCTTCTGTCTCCTACGCCAATGTATCCAACTAACTCTATCCCATAGCAAAGACACCAAGTAATCAGTTAAGCATGAAATCATAGAAAAATAAAAGAAAAGCAATAATTGTAGAGGAAGATAAAAATTTTTGAGCAGTTCTCTCCCAGTAGTACAATAGCATATATTCACTTAGAAGAAATTAAGATTAAGTGAGTAACGAGGGTCATTTGTGCCTGCTGTTACAGGAGAAGCACAAAGAAGATCATTCATTGATGATCTTTCCTTAGATTTTATATCATACAACAGGACTAACAACTGGTGATTGCAACAAGATTCGTCAGATTTTGCTTAGAAGAGGAGCAGCTGCTTAACACATGTGAAAAAAGAATAGCTTGTACCAACAATGCTGTCAGAAATTAATGGATGTCACTCCTAAAAGCAACATACTAGTTATAGCCGACTGAAGACAATACACTATTAATAAGAGTAAGGTTACTGTGTTTTGTTAGGTTACTATACAGCAACATCATAACTGAAAGTCACTTATCTTGGCAAAATATGGAAGAATCTTGATGATTTCTGACACCACATGTATTATTTGATCATACAGCAAAGACCGATTTCATACAGATTCTCTTACAGCTTGAAAGGCCAATTATGTATCACACTCCATGTTACACACACTACACATGTCAATTTGAACAAAATTGAAGCAGGAAAAGCTTGACAATAAAGCAGGGACTTTGTCAAAAATACAAATTCACAATTGACCATTTGACATGTACAATCACATGAAGACGTCACAAAAGTTCTTCTCCAGCTGAAGGAATATGAAGACAACTAGAACCCAGGATACATAGCTCGCGCCAATCTCATAATCACGACATCATTGCAAATCTTACAGTCGCGAGTACTCTTTCTTAGCTTCAAGTCATTAGAAAGAACTTTTAATAAAAGGTAGTAAAGGTCATTCAGCTCGCATGAATAAGTGAAATGTCTATTACAGAGAAATATACGCATGAATAAGAAATGAATTTAGCTTCACAGTGCTCATACGTACGCAAGACACGTGATGGCAATGAATTCACTTCAAACTTGTAGCTCAACTGTGCAGCTTTTGGAAACAGTGAAGTAAGCAAATGTCTACAGGTGTATTTGGTATGAGAATGAATATAGAGGAGAAAATTACATTCCTCCTAACTTAACGTGAAAGTATTGGAAGCAGCGACAACTTGGAGCGTAAAGCAAGTACGCAGATTTTTGGAAAACCTTCAACCGTATGGAACTTTACTGGAATCTTATGAGAAAAGCATGTTATACATTTACTCAATCGCACTGTAATATTTGCATTGTGGACGTTATTTACTGGAGTATTACAACAATAGCGGACAAATTACAATGACAATCGGCATGGATATTTATTACATAGTTGAGCACTATCTGTTAGGATTGTACATCAATTAATTGTATTATATTCCAAATGGATAAAGTTATTGCTGCTGTAAATGAATTTAATGGATAAAATCAACATGCAAGTCATGTCATGGAAGGGTAAGAAATGATTGTCTTAACTTATTCTGTAGTAGAGGCAGTGATAATGTTATGGAAGCAATGATATTATTAGCTTTTGAAAGTGGCCAGGCTGGAAAGTTTGTGTAATGTGCGAGGAACATGTTTTTCCCGTCCAATTTTCATGCTTGGAAAAACCACCCTCACAGTGCCTTCACATATGTACTGTAATATTTTTACAGTATATATTTGAAATTTGGGCATTTGATTGGCCATTAAGTGCATTGCAATTTGCTTGCAAGAAAACGATCTTCAGCACGCATTACATATTTTCCAGTCTGGAGCAGTGGCACAACCAAAAAGCTTGAATTTCTTTAAGGACTTCTGCAAAGAGATTGTCAATGCTACAGCGGTATACAAATTACTATCAAAATCAAATTTCTTGACAGAAATTGTAAGGAACTTTCCTTGTAATCATGTGAAAGATAAAGTCATGGTCTCAGAGGCTATAGGGGGCTATAGGAGGTGTGCTTATCCTAGCTTGTTTTGGTTGTGCCATTGTCGGTTGACAGCATCCACTTCCCAATTGCTATGAAACGTCTACCTCAAATAGAGTGCACACCCATAGGGGGAGTGCTAAGCAATGCTAAAGCAGCGCATATGAAAGTATAGAACAGGCACATGAATGCAATTTTTATAGACACGCATTGCATTTATAGTCGCCCTAAGAAGTGGCGGGGGGCACCTATTAGTTTTTCCTTCAATGGAAATGCTTTGCAAAAAGTATCGTATTGGAAAGCACTGCTATGAATAAAATTAGTTTAACTTGATAACTTATAAATATTTTAAGAACAAAGGAAAACCACATATGGATATCACTGTGCGGTAGCTGACTCTACTCCCAATACTTAACACACTATTCATGGATGTAGGACTTATGTGGGTGCAAGACGAATGTTCCCCTCACAACTTCAAATGTCTAACTCAAGTGTCCCCTCTCAGTTTACAAATCTGCTCCATTATACTCAAAGGGTTTCCTTAAAAGCATAAACCCCAATGTTTGTATGATTCATATGTCCATGTCAATGAGCAAGGGTCTTTCTGGCTATTGCAAAGACCAAACATCCATTTCAGCTAAAACCTTCAGTAATTTGCAATGTTCGATTATTATTATGAAATATGTTAACACCCCACAAGTTATACTGTAAATAACTATAAAACCATAATAGTAAAAACATATTAACTTGTTTTTCATAGACAGACAACTGATCTTCATTTACTCAGATTCCCACCTTTTTAGCTATGGATGGTTACAGTATAAAAATACTTAGTAACTCATAAAAACTAAATCAAATTAGAACTATCCATAACACATAGTATCAGAAATGTCAATAAGCCCACGAATTACAAATTACAAACAATGAAATTCTTAACCATTGAGTGTAAAAATTAATGTTGTTTCATAAACTGTGTACATGTTAACCAAATATGCTTTAAAACTGCATGTGAGAAGTATTTGAATTTCATTGTCAACTAAGTTAGCAAATGACTTCACATATTTGCATATATTTATAAACTGGAATAGTTGGAATAACAATTAGCTAATTAGTAAATTTTTCCTAACCTTCATTTGCATTTCTTTACTCATCTCCTGAGTGCAATTATATATGTTCAATTCCCTCAATGCCAAAATTCCATTGTTCTTTTCTTTTGCATTTTGAATGGCATGAACTAATTCTCCCCACCATGAATGTTCAATGTTATAGATGAACCATAATTGAAAAGTATTAACTGATGCCAATGCCCAATTGCATACATTAATGAAGCTGTATTTATTCAACGTACATTCAAATATCACCAACAAATTCAATTGATGATCCTTTATTGCCATATTATTTCCCATAATCCCATCATCAGCGAATTCGCATTCCCAAATTCTGACGTTTTTACATTTTGCAACTGCATTGACTTCACTTCGAATGCGAAATGAGTTAATTTTAATTTTCATTCGATACAAAAAGATTCTTTCAACATTCGGCAAGTACTTAACGCAAGTCAATGATTTTACGTAATCAACACCAACCGTCTCAACAAGAACATTTCCGAATGTTTCTTTAAGGTCTTCTTCGTTGCATTTGAATGCACTGCTTAGATGGCCACATAATTCACTCACCTTTCTCATGCTCACCTCGTATAATCCATTCATCTTATAACATAATGTTTTGACAGTTGAAATGATAAAATTCTTGTTACTTACATCTTTATTTATAAAACACATAATGATTTCAATTGATAGTTGGAATAAATATCTGAGTTGTTGTTGTTGTTCATCCCCTTCCAGTTCATGATTAATACATTGACCGACTAATTCCAAAACCCTGGGCAAGAACTGCTCCACATTAATTGCTTTTAATTCCTCATCATTTCCAAACATGTCTTTAATAATCCCATCATACTTATAGCCACAAATCAGCTGACAGCAAAAAATCACTACTTGATAGAATTCAGTCTTTAAATTGTGTTCAATAATTTCCATCCGGTCTTTCCTGCAACTAACATGAACAGCAGAGAGGAATTCCATTATAGTTAAATGCTTAAACTGGTATCTTTCAGTACGGCTATCTGAAATATCAAAAAAGAGCCCTTCAAGGAACTCTGTCCCCTTGCCACAATTCAATAGTCGTGACTTAACATCTCCATCAAAAATTATCTTGTTTTCACTCAGTAGTTCATGACATATTTCACTAAGAATCCCT
>WIPJ01067475.1:13624-38782 GCA_018155075.1 Cassiopea andromeda
TTTCGACTTGGCCCATCTTTCTCACCATGTTCTTTCAAAAGAAAGTAAAGTATCCAAACGTATAATTCTGCAACGTTTTTGAGAGTTTTCCCGTCTGATAAAACGGCAACACACGACAGGGTGTTTAGGAAACCAGGTATTGAAATTACTTGGCTACATTGTTCAGAAGAATCTATTGTCCTATGTATATTTGCAATATCCTTCTGGCAAGAGGCAATTTTTTTGACATAATCCCTTCTTTGCTCGTCATTTAGACCTTGAATTTCAAACCTCTTGACGCCCCCTGTGTCTTTACCATTTCTGTCAAGTTTACCTTCAACATGGGGTCTCCCTGTTAGTATAATTTTTGCCATGGCGTATTTGGTATTTTTAACATCAAGCAGTTCCCAAATCATGGAGTCATTAGTGCCCAAGTCCCAGAGCTCATCCAATCCATCCAAGAGAATAAGGGTTGACACCCCTCCCCCCAAATCGTATTCAAATTTCGTTTTCAGAAATTCACTGAATAGTTCGTGCTTCTTCAGATGAGCCCCTTCCTTTGCTACAAAGCTGTTGATCTCTCTGCATTCCAACATAATACACAATTTAAATTGAGTGTACATTTCATTATTGGCCCATGAAAATGCGAGTTGTTTCATTAACACAGATTTACCAATTGCTGCAATTCCAGTCACAAGGACTACTCGCTTATCATGATCATTGAGTAATTTATGTAATTCAATGTCTCTACCTGTCATGCCTTCAAGATTCTCAAAATATCGTCTTGTTTCATCTCTGAATGTTGCAGCTGCAGGCCTGGTTTCACTTATCTCTAGCTTCACAGCAAAGTCATTAACATTTACTGCTTCCATGACTATTCTGCCATTGCTATCAACTTTGTGGATGATGTGTTTTTGGTACTGAACTTTGTACCTTCCCTTTAATTCATCTTAAAGCAAAATAAGGTATTTTTACAAGATTTTCTCAGGGAAATTTGAAGGGGATATCATAAGTAAAACAATGGTGAACATTACAATGACGATGAAGCTGATGATTATGATGATTGTGGTGGTGGTTATGGTGGTGGTTGTGGTTATGGTGGTAGTGGTGGTGATTCGTGACATGGTCGCCAATGAGATGGATGTTAGTGCTTCTGATTATTATTTTGATGACACTATAATTCTTGTGAGGGTAGCCCCCAAACAGATCCTATTTTAGCAGTATATTCTAACAACACAATTTTTGAAAAAGAGGAAGAAGAGAGTAGGAGTTTATCCCCAAGAACAATGTTTAAAAAGCACATTGTTCACATTGCATTAAACTGTTCACTTAATCCTCTACTCTTGGGAACCTTATAATGGAAGGTCCAAATGCAAATGCTTGAAAATTTCACGACCAATTTCTATTTAGCAAGATCGCCATATATTACAATTGTGTAGAAAATCCAACTCTTCCAATCTATCAATATCCTATACCAAATAAGGACTTCACATTTTTGAACACAAGAAAAATTACATACTTATAGAGATCCTCAAAAAGTAGCTGTTATTGATATTGGATTCCCTTTTACTACTTGGAAAAAGATTAATAACTGTTAACCTACTTCACTTCATAGCATGAAATAGTTGTTAAAAGTTTCAACAGTTTATGTTCTCATGCTGATGATTGAATTCTACTTCCCATCTAATAACAACCCCACCCAATGCTTCACTGATAATAGGGAAAGATCGCAAAATTCCATTTTAACACACCCCAGACTATACTTTGGCAGGAAAATGCCAGGAGCTCTCCCCATTATACCCGCTTGCTACAAGGTGCCCAAGAATATTTGCTCGTCATTGAGTCTATGAATTTCAAAATATTCTGTAGCTCCTACGAGTAGGATATTGTCATCAAGTTTTTTCTCTATAGATTCTTCGTGCCTGTCTAATGTTGCATTTGTGTATTCTTAACATAGAGCATTTGCAAAATCACAGAATCATCAGTGCTCATATCAAAAAGTTTACTTTGTCTCGAAGAAGAAGACGTCTCAGTTAATTAGTATCTGCCTTGAAAAGAACGCTCAATTACTGAATTGATTTATTGTGGTCTAAAGCACAAAGCAGGCTACCCACAAATATTTCATTCAAAGCCACAGCTACAAAAAAACCAGATTGGTCCCTGCCCTTTTGTTGTAGGAAACCAGAAGTGTAGGAGGAGTGTGGGGCAGGGGAGCCCAAGCACCCACGTTGGGCAGATGACCGTTTCCCTCGTCCAATTCCTCTGAAAGACTAATAGGAAATCCGGTTTACAGAATTTACCACAGCACGAAAAAGCGGCAACATAATTTTGACATACTGAAAGCATTTTTCGTCCGACACTCATCAGAGTATGAAAACGTCGGATAAGGTCATTATCCGACGTTTTCATACTCTGATGAGTGTCGGACGAAAAATGCTTTCAGTATGTCAAAATTATGTTGCCGCTTTTTCGTGCTGTGGTAAATTTCTGTAGTATCAACAGACTGTTTAAAGAATTATAGAAGTTCTACAGCCCCCCAAATTTGATGTCCTAGCAAAATAGTCTTGCCCCACTGTATCAAATGGACCTTAATTAAGCCAACCTGTAGAGTATTCTGACTGTCTACAAATAAGTCTTCACTAGTCGAATGTCTTGTTTAGTATGAATTAATTGAAGGATGTGATGAAAAGGTGGTATGAAAAAAGTGCCGCGCTATTGATGGATTTAAAGAAAATGTTAGAAATTGAACTTTAAATATGTCTGAGACTTTTACTACTGTTAAGGGCTTGAAAAAGGCATCGTGGGACACAGCAACGTTTGATATGAAATAATTTTAACACTACAGAAGTCTTCATTTCCGCAACCTTTCAGCAAAATCAAACTGTTACTTTCGCCTTCATTTTGAGTCACTCATGCTCATAGCTTTGGGGTGTAGGACATACCTAAATGGAGGGTGTTATACTTGGCAACATAACTCAGTATTAAGCATTATCACTCAATCCCTCCAATCCATAGAAACTGCAAAGCTATATGTAGATCTGCCTGGCTATCTATCTCTTCGCACCATTACTGGGAAAAATCTTCGCCCTGATTTGCATCTGTCTACAGCTGACAACTCTTTTTACATCATATAATTATCTGTTGACTTTGCTACAAATCTAAACAATAATGCTCATCGTAAGGAATATAAGTATCAGGATTTTTTGTAGCTGATCCTTTACTTGCAGATCTTCCAATTGATTAAAATAAAATAAATTTATGAACCTCTGCATTAGCTATCCTGGCATGTTTGATAATTCTTCTGACTCATCTCTTGAATGTGGTTATTGAAAGAGGCATTGAAAATCTTGATATTATGTTCATTATCTCTATGTTATCAACAAAAATTATCAACAAAACCTACTTTACATTACTTATGAGAAACAAGGCATGGTGTAACCAGGAGCTCCTAAAATACTACTGTCTTTGATGTATTTGCTTTGTTCTTTTGTTTCTTTGTCATTATTGTTAAATAGTTTATTATGATATTAAGATTAGCATGTATTTGATCCATTATCATTGTAAGCCAGCCAAGTACAAATTATCCTAGAACGAGATGTGTATTTGTATTGCTAAAATACATTCATGAAAGGAAGGATGAGAAAAATATTGTTAAGGTGTTGACAGGGTGGCCAACAACAAAATGAAATATTTTTCCAGGGATTTTCAGGGGATCTTCTTCCAAATTTCCAGGGCTTTTCAGGGGATTGTTTGCTTTTACCTATCCACATTCCATTCTTTGTTTTACTTTCACATTTGTTTCCTTTGGTCGAAAGAAAGGCTCCTTGGCAGTGGTGATTTCTACAAAATTTAACAAGGGGGGCTCTACGAACAACCACGCCCATAGTTTGGGTGTGGCTAGGTTACAACCACGCCCATACTTCCAAATATAGAAACATGATAATTTAGTTAACACTGATATAGTATAATGAACGATAAGAAATGCCGCAATAACCATACAGCAGTGCTCAGTTCATCATAGCACTTTGGAAGCAAGGCCAATAAACTCTGAAAAGCCAAGCCAATGCAAGAGTTTTAGAGGGGCTGAGCCCCCCAAAATGAGCAGAAATTTTTGCAAGAGGGGCTCTGCCCCCCCCCCCGAGCACCCTAGAAATCACCCCTACTCCTTGCCACACAGCACATGTAAGGTTCATACGCGTTTATAAGGACATACTTCCTAGACTTTCCCTCTCTTTCTAGGTAAAACTGATACTTTCTTCCTTGACCCAGGTAGCAAAAAGGCTATTCTTTACCTAACTCTAATGAGAAAATACCTACAAAATATAACCAGCTACACTGAGTGGCCACAGATGTAGAAATCCAGCTAAAAGCTTGATGCTTTTACATGTAAAATATTTCCGCTAATAAATGAAAATGTATCTTCCCTTTTTCCATAGGCACCATATCGGGAAATAGAGTCTGGGGGCTTGCCACCAGAAAATTTTTCAGAGGTAACGCCCCTTAGGACGTCAGAAAACATCCTTTTGCAGAACAGAATGTCTTAAGATTCATCATTAATCTTCAAAGGCTGAGCGCCATTGCTAGAAGTAAAAAGTCTTATCTCCTGCAGTGACAAACATAGACATGAATATTGGTGGGGGGTGCGGGTACTTGAAGTTTTGAAATTTACTGACTGGTTCTAACAGTGACAGCAGCCTGTTCTTTCTGGGAAGGGATGGCCAATAGTATGTCATGTACTAGAAAACAAATGAAAATACCCTAATTGGCGTTAAATACTAATTTTATTAAAACTGCATGCACAATTCTAAAGACTATAAGATAAGAGTTCTAAGCAAGGAAGGAAAGGGGTTTCCAATATGCAAGAAGAGAGAGCGAAAAAAGTTGTTGAGGTCACACCTTATAGAATGTCGAAAAATGCCCTTTTAGCATGTAGGCCAAGCATTTCGTTAATGATTGATCTCTAGTCAGAAGAAGAATGCATGCCCTCCTCTGAATCTTTTTTGAATATGGTGGTTCAGCAAGCTACAACCTGTCTCTACTGATGCCTCTTCATCCTTAGAAGTATGGTGAAATGTACCTCTTTTGTATTCATCAGTGCAACATCAACAGGTTTTGGAATTCATGCTTGGAGATGAAATTCTTTTCAAAAAGCCAGATAAGTTTGATTTTACATTCATAGAGGTTTCCTTGTTTTATTCAACAATAAACAGAATTGTAAAAAGGTTTGCTATATCTGTCTTTCCAAATACAAGATCAATTACGGGACCAGAGGCTCTCCACCAATGAACACATTGCATGGTGAACTTACGTGGCATAGCAGTTCGGTACCCTAGTCGTAGAGAATGCTACAAGTAATGTTGAAATATAGTTTGAAACACGATAAAATCTTAACGGTAAAAATCTTATTGCAGCTGCTCTTGAAATGGCCTTATACCTAACTCCACTTCCTCGTATAGCTAAAATCTGCTTAGTGCCCTTCCTCTTTTGGTTTGGCTATTTATAGTACTGTTTATGTGCTTCAGCGCCCTTTTTCCTTCCCCGTTGCACCTTGGCAATACTTTGCTATTTGGCCAAGGAGCACCACCCCCTGCCACCAGGCCGCTACTGGGTACAAACTATTGCAGAATTTATTTATCGAATCATACAAAAATATTGGAGAATTTACCAAATGGTAAGCTGTAGATTCTACCAAATGGTATGAAAATATTTTAGGATTTAATAAAAAGGGAAAAGCATTGGAGGTGTTACACCCCATAAACCCATCAGTATGTCTGTCTATGGTCTCATATGAATCCATGCCAGTTAACAGAGAAGAGTCATTGTCTACCCCAAATAACAAATATAGCAGTACTGCAAGGCCAAATATTTTTACACGGAAGTCTGCTTCAGAACATAATTTTTCAGGGGTGGATTGAAATTTCAGGGCTTTCCAGGGTACTTTTCCATGGGCAAAGAAAATCAAGGTTTTTCAGGGTCTTCCACGGTCATCAGGGTTTCTTGGCCACCCTGGTTGATGATTATGACGATGATGACATTATTGATAGACCATGATGTAACTTCAGTAGGCAACACTCTTCAGGAGGAATCGCAAATGTGAACCAGCAATGGTTCCAAAAGAAGGGAGGAAATAGAGGGAAATATCTACAATTCTTTATAAAATCGATTTTCTAACACATCTGAATTCGATATGATAATGAAAGGGGTAGGGTGAGGAAACTCTAACAAGGTATAATTCCTTATCACTTTATATCACTACTACCTATCACACTTTCATTACACATTTAGATTGGTCGCATATTTACTGAAATAGCATCATGTTGATTCCATGCGGTAAAAGGAAATTCCGATCAAAATGCGTCGTTATCGAAGGATGTCGCATTCACCTTCCTGCCTACCCAGTGAACTGCCTTTAGTGTAAAGGATGTTTAGCGCTACCCCTGATAAGGTGACACAGAACAACGAAAGCATATTCTTTTCCGCGGTGCAAATCCTTATTCCAATGCACCAATGTACTGTTCCATGGCACAAGTCTCTATTTCTACCATAGAATTCTACTTTACCACAGCGCAAATCTCCTTTTGAGGCAATTCTTTTCCTCCTGCATTTACGGAAGGATGCGAAAACATTGCAGACACTCTCTTCTACACAAGACTACCAAATTTTCACTGAGTATCAATAGTCTTAATTTTTTTCATTTTAAAGAATATACTTAAATCATTCTTAAGTGCCAAAGTTTTATCTTCACTTGAACATCAAAGTAATTTATTGATATGTTTCTTGACGTCTTAATACCGGTGGAAGCATTGCATTGATAGAGCAAAACGTGTCCTAAAAACAATATCATATCTTCAATGCATAAAATTATAAGTCATGATAGAATTTGGGCTCTCCATCGGACACCTTTCTATAGGCATAAAGTTTATAGTAATATTGAAGCCCGAAAGTGCTGAAATTTAGGACTACTTTTGGAATACAGCAAGGCTCCAACTTCACTTAGGCACTCAATGTTTTTGTATTCAAGTCATGATACAGCATTTAGATGCTTCTTTTACATTTTGATAGAATATTTATTCCTCTATCTTCCCTTGCTTTGTTTTGTGATTGAGTACCTATTCTTTTGACTTCAGGCAAAGTTGAGCTCTTAGTACTTGAAAATAATTGAAGAACATGTTATGCTTAAAATCCAAAGGATTTAAGAATATTGAGGCTCAGCGAAAAATTAGGCATTTCTATGAAAGAGAATGTATTTTTAACTGGTTGCTAAATGTATGCGATTCAGAGACTTGGTAGTCGCATAAATTTTAAGTTAAGGTAAAAGAGATCATTACAGAAATTATCCAATGGTGCAAAACTTTTGGGTTGTGTCGAGCCCCCAACACTACCTAACACTTCCGTCTATGGCATCCACCCTAACTACAAAAGCATGCAGTAAGAACTGTATCTTTTTCTTTCTCAATCATTGGAACTTGGAAATGTTGTCTTCCACAGTGGAGAAGAAGACTTTCGCCGTGGAAGAGTAGATTTGTGCTGTGAACAAGTGTAGATCTGTGCTCTGGTAAAGTAGAATTCTGCCTTGGGAAAGTAGATTTGTGATGTGAGAAAGCAAATGTGTGCCGTGAAAAAGTTTTGATTTGTGCCATAGAACAGTAGATTTGTGTCATGGCCGATCTGGGTCATTGTACCCTGTAATAATATGCTTGTTCCTTGTATATCGCTAAGAACTGTGTCAGACAGAACAATTTTTGTCATAAACTAAACTGAACAAGATATATTCTACTAGGCAACCAACACGAAAATACTAGAATTGTGATAATTTCTTATGGGGCTGTGCTTAATTGGGACAGGCCAAGACATTGAATGCAATTTGAAAAGGATTAGTCAAAGACTATGCACTAGAAATCTGTCGTTGTTGTAAGAATCAGTTTATATTCAGTAGAACAGACGCAACTTCCATCGAGGCCAACTAATTGAAAAAAGAATTCATTGTAATAAAACTTAGCGAGGACGAGAATCATTTGTAGGGAAATAGCAAATTTACATATAAGCAGAACTTACAGTATTTGCTGTCAAGAAACAGTTAGCAATTGAAAGCTAACCCTTTTTTCACAGCTGTTTAAGACAGGAAAGCGAATGTTTTGGCTTCAATAGTTGCAAGTGTAGTTGTTGGAACTAGTTCACAAAGTAAAATTATTTTGTAGTATATAGGAATGAAGGGGAGTCTACATAGATACTCTATGTAGTAAAAATAATGAAAATTTTCTATAAATGTATGACACCTGCAGTAACACTTCCATCTACCAAATGCTTCTACCAGTTCATTACACTCACTTCCAAAAGGTATTAATTTTTTCACTTTAATGAGGAGAGTGGCAGCTCAGTCCCCATTTGAATTGTTTTGGAAATATGGATTAGCAAGTATAAGGACTATTGAAGGTCTTCACATGGAATTCATGGACCCAATCTTCTAATTCTATGTCAATGTAATAAGATCTGCGCCTATTAGGGATCCAGTTACGAACACAATCAGGATGGTCGCAATATATCTTTAGCTTGATGCCCCTAGATTCTATATTGAGTAAGAGCAATTTGGAAATAATTAAAAGCTTAACTTTAGAGCACTTTTATATTCACCCTTGCCATGTAGTTACTAAGTTAAATATAATTTTCTTTGTTGTATGAGATTACTGTAAAAGTCGCCAAAGAACTTATTTGTTCTGTTCAATTTCGAAATGATTGCATTTGATTGGCCTAGCATACTAACAGTCCATAATGCCTTGCATGAAACAATGCCTCTTTATAACGGAGCTTATGTCAATATTTTGCGTTATGAAGTACGTTTCATATGGGTGGGGAATAAATAAGAAATCATTATTCATCAGAGGACAATTAGATGCAGGGTCTATGCATTGACTTAGAAAGTGGGGCTGAGGAAGCCAAAGCTACATCAGTTTTGGGGTTTGGTCCAAACTGGAAATATTGTAAAGGTTTCTACGGAAGTATTCGACCCAAGGGAAGTCAAAAATTTCAAATGTTAATCAAAATCACAAAGATCCATGCATAAAATGTTATACAAGCAATTTGGGATAATCTTCAATGGTCTATCTTTTGTTAATGGCTAAGATTTATAAATATGCTGGGTGTAAAATATAGGTTTTTGTACTTTACACAAACATGCATGCACACAACATCGGAACTTGGACACCATCTGCTAAGAATTTTATAAGAAACTAGAGATATTGAAAGCGTGGAAAAGCTATGAAAGCTGAGACAGCAGGAAGCCAAACTACCACAGCCTTAATCAACTTTATTGCTGAAGCCTGTTCTGGGGTGATAAGTTCTACTGAGGAACATGAGGGAAGGGGCAGTGATTCTTTTGCATTCCAATACTTCAATATTAAACTCCCGAAATGTTCTTCTATGTGGAGCCTCGTTCACAGGAAAGAGGCTGAGAGAAATTGAAAACGTGTATTCAAAGCAATATATCTTGCATGCTAAAGTTACATTTTTTCTGAAAAAATTAGGAAGGCATTCCCTCATGGACTCTTGGTGCTATGGTACCTGACCTGTGAATGTTTATTCATCGTATGGTAGCTAGAAATCTCAAAAGAGCTGTGATTCTTTACTCTCTACAAAGAGCTCTACGTACGCATGGAGCTTTTGTACAGGCGAATGGGATATTTAGAAATAAACTTCATCAAATATGGCATAACTGTAGATTAAGTTTCTGGACAAAGAAAGCATCTGGATGTCAATCTTATGTGGAGGAGATTCCAAATTTCTATTTCTATTCTTTGGCTTCGTTTTGCTTTAGTATTTTCGTTTCTATTTCCATATGGAATGTTCCCTATATCTGTTGTCTCCTTATAATGTACGTATTGATTGAGCTATGCAATGACATTGTGCGTTTCTACTAGACAATATGAACGCAAGGAGTTGCTTCTAGCAATGCACTGTGGACTATACAAGTCTAAACTGATCAAGACATCTCTATTGCCATTTGAAAGGAAAAATGCTTTTTTTGCCGACTTTGACAATGACTTTCAGCCACAGAGAGAACACAAATCTTGCAATAGAACCAAAATATTATCTGTACATCAACAGATTAATTTTGGTGTTCAGCTTCAAAGAAGAATAATTTTCTAATTTTGATTGGCAACGCTGGGCCACCATACCCATTAATGATGGTAGAGTTGCGTCTTTCAGACAATTGTCTATAAGTCTAACGATAAGGTAATCTTAAAGGAATATTTTGTTGATTGCGTTCCTTTGCTTTGATATATTTGGAATGCCATTGACATAGGCCATGCTTAGAAATTAAAAGAGCATTTCACTATCGGTTTACTGAGAGTAAAAGATTCTAAGCAAGTTAGTGTTCTCTTCAAGGGTAATTAAATCGAGAAATCTGTACAGTTTAGCAAGGCTCAGATTAGTGCTAGACAATATAGTTTAACTTGATATGATGAAAGTGATGATAAAACCAGACATAAAAATGGTTTCAAAATCAACTCACCAATATCTTTCTCCGTGTATGGCTCTAAAATCAGACGAATCAGTAAATAACAGATAGCAATAGAATTTCTTCTAAACATTACGTCACAAAGTGCAAGATAACCAACTAGAGCAAAGAACAATAGCCTTTACTTTGTGTCATTAATGAAGGTCACTGATATTCCTTTAGTTTTTACTTGAAAGGTCAATGATCAGCTTACTATGCTACCTTAGAACATTCAACCTCTCTTAGAGTGGCCACCGTATATATTCACAGGTCTATCGCAACCTTCAATGCAAGTAAACAAGTCAATTAATGTAATAAAGGATGCAAAATTAAAATAGTTGGAATTATATGCTATTTCAAAGTAGTTGCAGTTGATGGACCAGGGTGGGTATGGACTGAAAATTAACGCTGGAAGTAAGCGGCTTAGGGACAAGGCTGTATTTATGGCTATCAGGACCCTGAGCTAAAATTTGATTAGGTCTGAAATTTGACGTTCTGATTTCTGATTAGTCCGAATGAATGACCGTTAAAAGAATTTATCGTTGCATTGCATGAACGTGTAGCACTCTATTCAAACACAGTACTGCTTTCACCAACACTTCATAGGTTTTCATGATTCTGATTTGAGGCCCGTAAATCTACGGACAATCTAAGATCCTAAATCTAAGATTGAAGTTGATCTGTAAAAATAAAGGGCTATATAGAGGAGAAACATAATGGGTTAGGTGATCGTGGGCCCCTAACTAGATTATTACAAGATACTCTGAGTAAACACCCTACAAAAAAGATTTGAAACTGAAGAAATCTAGTATGGCGGATTCGGCATTTCTACCTTCCAAAACAATATGAACAGTAGGTAATTTCCTGATAAGTCTATTAAGTCGCTTTTCAAGGCAATAGAAGTTTGAAGTTAAGGCAAGTATGCCCTTATCACCGACCTGAATTATTCCCAACAGTATAAAAAGGCCATTGTAAATGCTGTACATTTAAAGAAAGCTTTTGTCTTCTTGGCTTAGCATTTGCATTGAAGATGAAACAAAGTCTTGCATAATAAGGGACAGAGCAATTCCCTATTGTCCATAAGAGGGGGAATGGGAGGTTAGACATCTCTCTATGACTTTACCAAATTTGACAATAGCTAGCCAAAAATCATCAGGAATATATTCTTGGTCAAATTTTACACTATCAGCAGAAAGTTTTGCAATAAAGTGCCCAAAGTTATGACCTAATCATTGCAGCTGCCAAGGGAATACAGCATGATGAAAGATGGCAGTACTTTTTTCTTTCTTTTCTAAATGTGATTATGAACACTTCAGAAAACAAAGTCTAACAAAGAGTGTTTTAGTTAATTGCATGCTTCTGAATGGTCTAAAGGCCAACTGATTGGGTGATTTTACCCAACTACCTTCGACATCAATTTTCAGCCTTTTTCTAGTCTATTGCAAGTGCTGTTTTGAGCTCCCTGCATACTCAATGATGTGAGCCTCGTAATCACTCAAATCAAAGTAATTTTGCAACTATGAGTTGCATTACGATTTTTGTTGAATGCTGATGTTCTTTTGTGACGTAATGATCTATTGTGCGGCACAACTTACAATGGTAACGCAGTAAAAATATAGTGTGGGTTAGAATGAGATGATTGTGCGGCAATCAAACTTTTGAATAATGAAAGCTGTGAGCTTTATGGGTTTGCATTACATGTTAATCTGGATAAAAAGGCCGGAAAGATGCGTGGTGTTTTGTGAGGGAAATTGTGAGAAACGCTAAAACATTGATTTTGACCTACTCTATAAACAATATGAAAAATTCAATGACAGAAAAAAAACTTTTACTTCTATTTAGAATTTTTTGATGAGTTGCTGCTTCGTGTAGGCCTACAAAATGACAGCATCTCTCATATTTTCCCATTTCGAACAGGGATGTTATTTCTATGATCCAGAAGCTGGACTCAAACTCTTAGGTCTCAGATAAGCAGGGGGTCCTAATAAGCACGGGGTTTAGAAAAATCCTCGAGATGAAAAAAGCAGGTAGGGGGTCGGAAATGTGGATTAACTGTGCAATAACCAGCACAAGTGCAAATGCGCCAATTAATGTCACTGGAAGCAAATACTTTTCGGAATCTTGCCACATATATCTCATTCATTATATGAGGAGCTCAACACTTCTTCTTATCCTAGAAAAATTGAAGGTTTAATAAGCAGGAGACACTAATAAGAATCGGGAATTGGAAAATTTCTTGAAAAAAATAAGCAGTGGATGCTAATTTGGGACCTAAGAGTACAGATTACATATTATTATCTTGATAGATTCTATGACCTGGAAGGAGCAGTACTGCCTGACAGGGGGATGAGGGCAATATTTATGATGAGTTATTTTTGTCTGTTCCTCCCTGTACCATTTCTAGAATTCCATGACTTTACTTTGTTTTCTTTCCAACTCAATTTGACCATGCCTTGCTATGACCACATCCTGTTGTGACCACACCCTATTTGGAATTCAACCACTCAGAATAATTAGTAATAGGACTAGGGGGCTCCATAACACACAATCAGAAGTAGCTTTCCGTAATTTTAGCCCAGACACCCAACTTGCCTACTAGGCTATTAACATCATTGCTAAGTCCTTCTTGCTGTAATAACATTTGATTACTATAGAAGAATAATGAATGTGGAGCTAACTCCTTTCTTATCAGAACAAATATCATAAGAATATTGAGGTTGGAAAGGGGATGAAATTTAAAACTGACTTTTAAAGTAATGCAGAGTTCAAGCTCATTTAATCGTAGAATGCTTGCTTGTTCCAGTTATAATGTTGCATTTAGACTAACTTTATTGTTCTGTTCTCCTTTTATTTTCTTTTACCATGGTGTAAACATTAACAAAAACTAAAAAATTTTGCTACGATTTTCTGTTAAATTTACATTTTTGGCACTTGAGAATGATATAAATACAATTCTAGGTGTATAATTGAAAAATATAAGAATATTGAGACTCAGTAAGAAATTAGATATTCTTGTGAAGAAAAGAGTACACAGATATTCAATCGAGTGGAATATTCGGAAATGTAATATTTTTGTCCGCAGTTAATCTATGATCTCAACCATACTTCCATGACCCCTTTAATCTTAATTATATTTCAGGAAACTAGCTCATTTTCCATGATTCAAATGATGATTTTTGAACTCTAACAATTATGCATTTTGATAGAATAGAAAAGTAATTACATTCACATACGCAGTTTTAAATGTCCCATGCTTGCATGCAACTTAGCAAATTGCTGTTCCATTTTGCCGACCTTGCCTATCATCTCTTCGAAATTCGTTTTCATTCCTTCAACGTCTTCTTTCAATCCTGTAATGGTATAGAACAAATCACTGAGAATTTTAAAATTAAGAGTAGCAAGGTTCCTAGATTTGCATATTATCCTCAATCCAAAAAAGAATACAAAATTGTGCCTCATAGAAAATTGCGGAAGACAATGCTTCCTAATTTCATACAGGAATCGCAACATGAAAGTACTATCATATCTCGTATTAACATGAAACCATCATGGACGTAAATTTTGGGGGTATATAGGGTTTGACATCATGCAATCTTCAAAACCCTATAAAACCCCAAAATGACATCATAGCAATCAAGACGTAGTTCCTTAATTTCACTCCCTTTCAAGAAGATTTTGCAAAACAGAAAGATCAGTTATTGCACATTATTGTTTTCATCCCCTTTGGCGAATAACGTCAACTACCTACGCTATGCACGAGCGATAGTTTGCACTTTTCATTTGTAACACTGTTTCATTCGCATTGTTAAGTACAGCAGCAACATCCTCTATCTGTCACAAAAATAAATGCAGTAATTTTGCTACCTTAATGAGTTTAAGCACTGTCTGTAAAGACAAATAAGATGACAGCATGCCATACTAAAACAACGTATTTTCCTTCACCGTAGTGCTAAATTCAAATAAATCACGTTCCACCCCCAAGTCTATCCAACACATAAAACGTTTTAAAAGTATGAAATGCCTGTATTGATTCTCGACAATAGAGAATATCAAATTCCTCTAAAAGAAGTATATTTAGAATTTTGCGTCCTCTGAATTCACATCTGTGAAGAAGTATATTCCGTCAATGTCCACCTATTTGCATTGAAACATATGTAAGATCTTACGTTACTCTATATTACTGTGAATAAATAGGATGTACATGTACAAAATGTATCCCGGTTTATGTCTGTATCTGGATCAGGAAATCTGCATTATCAAAAGTATTTTGATCTACGTTAATAGGAAAGTATTATGCTTCAGTAACTCTGTCCGGAACACTTTGAAATCCAGACAAAACAGATTTGACTTTTGCATCGTTTTAAAGTAAAAGATATCACAACATGATTGACTATATTTCATTATTATTGAAAGAGATGAGAACCTCATGCAATTTCATAGGGAAAATGAACCATAGACAATGATGAAGAACGCATTCACTTCCTAAATGAATAAATTAGAATACATTACCCTTAAGCAGTTCATTCACTTGCTCTCTCATAACTGGTGTGACTGGCGACATTTCAATCTTATAGATTTCCAATTCTGCATCTTGACCAAATAAGTTTTTTGCTGCACTCTTGATTTTTGTCATTATTTCTATGAATTTAGCCAGGGGGCATGACATGCTTGAAATGTGACCATAATCTGTATTACGTATGCCCCGGATAATTTCAATTTCTTCACTTTCACGTAATGGAATGGTTCTCTGAGCAGGGGGCCGACTACCTTCTATCAACTTGAAACCAGAGTCTATTAAAGCACGTATTAACGTCGTGATGTCCCATTCTTTTTCATCTCCATTCAGAATATTCTTGGAATATATATCCAGTTTCTTATTGTTTGCAGCGAGCAAACTCTGGAGCTTAAGATTTCTCTTAGCAATGTCATCGTGCCACTCTTCAGCCGGGTACTTTTTATCCCAAAGCTTTACGAAATATTCTCTTAAGTGTTGTGCAACAACGTCCAAAAGAATGTAGGAAAGCTTTACAAAATTATCCCTTTCAAGAGATAACTCCATTTTGAACATAAAATCTAGAATGACAATACACAGTAACGTAGTAATAATTGATTCAACAACATGGGTAATCAGAATATTTAGCAATCTAATCTACATAAATTATGTCTAGCATTTTAAGATGATATCTTTTAAACGCAACTATTTTGTAGTATTATCTGCCTTCAAGTCATGTTCAGAGCATTTCTAAAACGTAGAGATCAACAACCAGGTACTAAGGGTACAAAATAGAGGAAGATACAAAATATCTGTAGAAAAAGAAGGTACAGTAGAAGAAGATTGCTGAATATTTGCACTTCATTTGAAAGGTCTATTTTCTTATCGGAATGCACATTTTTTGAGAAACCGGAATTTTAAGCAACCTGGTACAACACACCGAAAGACTTAATATAGAGTCAAGAAACTTTAGATAAATAGTAATTTGGAAGCATTAGATAGTTCAAGGTAAAGCCTCACCAATCAAAATGTAGAAATGATGTTTCTTAAGATTGCAACACACATCTAAATGATTTGCTTTCGCTTTTTTGGTATACTACTAACATCGTTCTACATTCATATTCGCTTTGTTTTCACCACAATTTTTTCTGGCTGACTTAAGACACTCTTAAGAACCTGTTAGAAATAAACGGTAGCAAAAATTATTAATATTCTACTTCTGTCGTAGTAAAGAACATATTTATTAAACTTTTAATAACGGTATGTCATTATAATTTTAATTTTCAGTTCAGTTGTTGTTTTGGTATGAACTCCATATGGACTTTCTTATATCAAATACCTTCAAAATTAACTTTTGCTCCATTTAAAGAGATATTGCTCATTTAGAAATGCAAATGAGGTTCGTACGTTGTGACGCCAGTAAATCTATACACAAACGTAGAAAACTTTTGTAGAAAACATGTAGAACTATCAAACTTTCCAAGCATCCCATTCGAAAACCCATGGTTACTTACAGCTGTTGGCTAGAACTTTAGAAAACTTGGGGCATTTATCATTGCAGATGAGTAATAGTATGAGCTTGGAAATGAAAGCGTTTTTGTATTTATCCACAGAGGGTTTATCTAAGAGTTTATCTTACCAAATATAGATAAATTGCATTTCTGCAAAGAACGTTTATCTTAGTCAAATCTAAAGACAGTATTTGGAGTAATTCATGGAAGATTGCACTTTTCACCCGAATTTTGAACCTTCACTTCACAGTGCTCATTCATAGCAATGGGTAATCCCATTACCTAAAAAGGAGATTTCGATGATTCTGACAGATCTCTTGACACCATAGGTACCAACTACACGGGTCCTAGGGGGCTTTAACCAGACAAGGGCAATGCCAACAGGGGCTGAGCCCCATGGATAATTGTGAGACACAACACCTCTTTACGTTGCGTGTTTATTAACATATGTTGCTAGAACTTTGTCAGAAAATTAATTTATCGTTTTTAATTGACTGTGACCACCTTCATAGCAATGCATATTTAATTTCAAAGAGATTCATTGAAGTGCATGGATTAATTTAAATGCAAACCATGAGATGAAAAAGCATCCTATTCGATACTGTTAATTCCATTAGAGATGTTCTTTCTTCAGTTTGAGTAACATAGTATACAAAAATCCATAGATTCACTAAAGATTTCAAATCACGTGCATTAATTTAGCAATAACATCTTACGAAACATCAGTCTGCTACTTCTACCTTTTAACGAGAATCCTATTGAATTCTAATGACTGTGAAGTTATGGAAAGTGGTGGAGTCACGAGGGCATGAGGGGTAGGTACCCTAACTCTTTTCAATATATAGTGACTCCATCCCCATATCTCCATCTCCAACTCACAAATCTGTGCAACAGCCTCGAGCTTAGTGTCCCACATAAATCGTTAAAGATCACTTCAACCCAAAACATTGCTAACTTAAGAGGTGAAGACGGATGAAATCGTAAAAGCTTAATCGTGTTGTTAGGAAGTCTCCTCACAGACTCTTACCTCCACAAGAAATATTGAATTTCCCAAACTTGTCAACCTAAAATTCTCAAAAACTGTAGATCACAGGTGTTTGCTAAGAGGACAAATGTACCTGTTCAAATGCGGTACTCGGCAAGTAGTTTATGACAAACACAATCATGAGAAGTCTCTTCAAAGCAATTTCTTCAGCTGTTGTTACTCAGAAGGCATTAAGAAAAACTTTTGCCTTTTGGAAGGTAAATGTGACCATTACATCACAACTGTAAATCGGAAAAAGTTTTAAATAAATCGCACAAAATCAACGGAGGAGTCAGAAAACCAATGATATAGCAGCGATAGATCCATTCTACAAGATGACATCTGTAAAGCCGGTAGACACGATATAGAACGCTGGAGACCAGGAGAAAGCAGTCACAACCGGGAGATTGGAAAGTTTTGATTTCTACAAGTACGATAAAAGATGTTTGACTTCTAGAGAACAATTACAAGAAAGAAGGGCTGACAAAAGACACTATGCTGAGAGTTGATATTCTCCTCTTCTCCATGAACTATAGTTTATATGAGAATCTGGCTGATTGAGTGAGCAGATGGATCGAATATGGATACGAGCAAATAGGTACGAGTAAATGTCCCTACTCTTCCGTCAGCACAAAAGTCTCCATGGACCGCATGAGAAGGTGTCACGGGCAGTAGATTGGCGATCCCTTCTCTGACACAAAGTAACTCTTTTCAATACTGGTTAACTATAACCATTCCTTCTTATGAGCAGGACACCCAACATTTCGATAAGCGACACACACAATAAAGAGCACCCATATCAGGGGTGTCAAGCTCAAATATAGAGTGGGCCAAAATTTAAAACTGAACTGAAGCCGCGGGCCAAGGTTGAATAAAGTATCCTTTTAATAGGCACCCAAATCAATTTTGCAATGAATACTGAACAAGCAAAACCGAGGTAAAATTCTGAGGTATTTTAATATAAACTCTTTCACAGGCTAATAATAAATTTGAAAAGAAAATAACAAAATCAATCAAACGTTCAAGCTTTAAAGTAGCAAAAGAAAGTGCATGAATATGGAACAAGCAACATTTACTAGTGCAAAATTAAGTTCTGTTCTGTTTTAAACAAAAAATTTCTGTTTTCTCCCTTTCTTTTCACCATTTTTGGGGGTATCACAGTAGAACTGTTGTAATATGAGACCGCAGCACGTCTGGGAGAGAGGCACGGAGAGATGGGGTGAGCCGGTCGGCTTTCAGTCGAAACTCAGCAAGAACACGGATCGTTACTGACACAAAGGAGAGGGTGTTGCGGGTGCGCCAAAACAACAGCAGAGCATTATGGGATTTATAGCATTAGCGGTGAATGCAGCGTTAAAGCAGCTCCACCGCTTTATAATACCGGCGGGCCAGCTCTAATGTTAATTTGATATTGCCTCAAGGGCCAAAGGAAATTAGACGGCGGGCCAAATTTGGCCCGCGGGCCAGAGTTTGACACCCATGACCCATATGTACAATCTGGGCCTGACTGGTTAAGTTTTTCGGCCCTGGAAAAGCTTGACTAAACCGACTCCTGAAATCTATATGGAATCGAAACTGGTGGGTAGAGATATTGAAAAAGGCTGAAATTGTTGATACATCCACAGTTTTAATATCAAGTCTTTCATATTGAAATTGCCAGTTATCCTTATTTAGATTCTAACCATTTCTCCTCTCATCCAGCCTGCACCTCGTGCATTCGCCCCAATGACCTGATCAGCCAGTCGACCCATTTTTACAATTATATCAAAGCCGCCATGAACAAAACAACTGTCGCAGTCAACAAGGAAGGCCTAAATATACAAATGCATGGAAAACATAACCTACCAAAGCTGCTTGCCAAGATTTCAACCCAATCGATTAGCTCGCCACAAACTGTACACCAGATCAAAGCTCCATTTTCATCAAAATTGATATTGTTTACTTGCAGATACTCTTATTTTTCAACGAAGTAAAATACTAAACATATCTCAATCGCTACGCCCTGTTCATCCTTCAGCGAAAGGAATAAAAATCCAGCCAAAATACATCAGTAACAAAGATCGGCAATCAACCATTCCATTTCCTACTTCGAAACAATCACTTTAGGATAGCAGACAAAAGGCGGCCTGTGGTGCTATCAAATAATCCATTCAACACAGGAATACAACAGAAATGTCCACGCAATGTCATTTCACGAAGAGAAAGAAAGTCTTTAAACTCTTCTACTCTCATAGCAGATACCAACTCAATGTCAATATCAGTTTCTAAGTAATGCTGTACCAATCGAAAAGACTTTAGGAGGAAATAAGCAGCTTACAAGAGTAAGATACGTATGAGAAGTGGCTAAAAGCAGTTCTGTATATAACCTAGCATAGGAACTTCTTCGAAACCTTGCAAAGTGAGAGAAGACAATGAGATCAATGATGAAACAACAAAGTTTTCGGAACCTCCGGCATTCCTTGTATACCAAACCTAAAGCTGGGGGTGGGGTATGGGGGCTTCTCCCTAGAAAGACATTCTGAGTTAGCATTTTCTAAAACGTCTGAAAATGTCCTTTTACAAAATAGAATGGTATTCCTTTAATTACTGAACTTCATGCTAAAAAGGAGAGCCTGATCCGAGAAATAGTATCATTGGTGAAACATTGAATTTCCAATGCATTTGAAAATTTAGCGGGGAAGCGCAGCAGTCAGAAAAGTTGAAGTCTTTTAAGATAATGTATGTCTGACATAGCATTTCTTCTAAAATGCTTCCATCTTCCGATTGCTCTCAGATTCTCCGATTTGATAAAGATTGGGGGTGCTACACCCCACAATCCCCGAAATTTACGTGCCTATGCTAAGAATTTGCGTGATACAAACAATGCTTTGTGTTGCGTTCATCTTCTGATCCCCTTATGGAGCAAACCACCGTTGCTGAGTTTGCTGTTTTTCATTTGCAGCTGTCCACTCAAAATTGATACAAGTTACACCATGTAAAAGTGTGGATCATCCAAAGAAATAATTGTTCCCTGTATCTTGGTCCCTCTCTTTTAGCTCTTCCCTGTCAAAACGTAAGCCAGGAGCATTCTAGGAGTAATTATTTCACAAGAGAAATGGAAGCAAAGTTCTTCTTTTCAGAATCAATGCAGTCAGCAAACTCTTCATTTCCAGATCTTGCAAGAGGAAGGAGACACCTCCCTCCAGTGAACAAATTTCTTTCTCAAGAAAATAGGACAAATATTCCATTTCATATAAAATGTGGGTCGTTAAAAGGAGTGATGAAATCTTTCTTATTTACTTTAATTTGTTGATTTGGATTTGCACACAATGTCAAATTGTACTAAAACAGGGAACTAAAACACCGGTTTGGTCTTTTCAGAGCAATGTCGGAATAAAATATTCCATTTTGAAATAACACAAAATGTTGACTGATGTTCTGCAACAAAATATTTCCTACAATTTGCGATAATGCTTCTTTATAAGCCCTCATGTCCATATCTTGTTAGCCAGAACACACACTTTTCGGAGAATGATATTTTTGGAAAAAACACTTTCATGAGCATCATAGGACTAATTATTCAATTCTGTATCAAGTCATAGTCTTTCAAGAGAAATCCGGAATCGTCCTCATTCTCTCAAAATTATTTTCTTGAATTCTTAACTTGTTCTCTAATAGCATCAAAATATCTGAAACTGGGTTTGATCCTGCTTAGAGCAGTTTTGGGTGGAAATGAACTATTCTTAGTCAAAAGAATTGAAAGCTTTGTTAAAGTTTGACGCAAGAATGCTCCTTCGGTTAATATTTTGTGAGCTGAAAAAGATACCTTTTTAAACAAAAGGTTAAAAAATGGTATTTAAAAAAATCAGGATCATAAGCACCATGGAAGTAATTATTGCATACCAATTAAAAATAAGATTAAAATCTTCCTAATTTTTTCACAATAAGGCCTCTACAAAAAATTAAGAGAAAAAATGCGGATAAAGTTCTTTCATGAATAAAGGAAGCCATTGCAAAGCACTCAGTGAATGGAACCAAAGTTCGCTTGTCTTGGACAGAGAATTTGAAGATAGGTGTTATTTGTATATCAGCAAACTGTGATAAGAAGTCAACTTCCAGTGGTCAAACATGCTTCTCCTATACAGGAGCATGAATCTGGAACAATGTTCCTGTTGATGTCAAAAGTTCGTAAACTCACAATAAATTCAAAATTTCCTACAAAATCAGTAAGGAATTCTTTTCGTTAACTCCATTCCTTTTATTAACTTTTAAGCAAGTCTAACTTTTACGAATGCTTAACACATTTAAGACTCCTTACGATTATATGGAAACCAACCGTTACCCTGCCTAATAATTTCAAATGATAATGATGATGATGATGATGATGATGATGATGATGATGATGATGATGATGACGTTGAACAATGAACAGCGCAGATGCTTCTCCCAAAACCACAAGGCATAAACCAAGCCTCGATGTCAAGATTACCGTCTAATAATGATTCGGCCAAAATTTTAGGGTGTTGAACATGCACAGCCCTAATTACGCTTCCCTTTCACATAAACACATTGAACGAAGCTGTGACATACTGGCACTCGACAGAAAAATGGAAAGCTCAACTGAAATTTTGCTTTTCTAGTTCTCAGTCTTCAAAATTCGATGAAAACATGTAAAGGACATAGGTTTCCTTCTCCACATGAAGTTCAATGATGAAAACAAGCTATATTCTGTGTTGAAAACGTGCGTTTTCTATCGTTCTTGAGCTAGTCCACAGTTATTATGATGTTTAAGTCAAGTCTTTTAGGTCTTAATTCTCACCTTGATCCACAAATCTTAACATATCTCAAAACAAAGCTGCAGTAGCGAGACGTAGTAGATAACATAGAACTATCCATTAAAGTCTTTATATTTGTATATTCTATAGAAAGGGCTAATATTTCTAGTGATTGCAACAAATTTATAAAGCAACATATTTTATTGTTGTCTTGATGCGACAACAGACTTTTCACCAATGCTTCGAACAAAAATCTATGAAACAAATGGATCGAACAAAACACTACGTCACTGGTTACTACAGTTTTTCGGCCTCTGCTCATTTTTACCTTGTTCCTAAAATCCCATCAATTTTGAGGCTCCTGTTGTTATGAACCTTTTTTATATAACAAGAGACTATAATTAGATAACATAGTTGAATTATGGTTTAGATATAACAATGAAAGCACTGGAGTATTTGAAGAGGATTATAGAACAAGAGGATTATAGAACTAAGGGCAAAAAGAGACCGCATAAACAACTGATCCCGTGATATTCAATCTTGAACATTCCATGATACAACTATACAACTTTTCCATTATATGATTAATCCTGGTGTGGTATACTTTGCCCACTGCCAGCTAAAAATTTTAAAGCCGATTAATCTTGAAAGGAACGTTTGGGTTATGCGTTGTGGATTGGTAACTATGAAGTATTAGTAGAGCACGGCAGGTCCAGCAAAACGATGGATTTCAAAACCCTGAATTTATCCGGTACTGTCCGTATTCAGGTACCCTTTGCCCCTTTCTATCACCAGCATAAGAGTAGAAGGCGGGGGGCAGGGGGCTGCAGCTCCCCAAGCTGGCCAGACATCCGTTTCACTCGGGCAAATTTTGTGAAAGAAGAATGGGAAATTTGGGCATAAAGTTTACAGAACGTTTACAGCCCCTCCCCACGGAAAAACTTGACGTCCTTCTAGGCCCATGATCACCAGGACGTACACTCATTTTCACACCAAAATCTATTTAATCAATTATATTATCACAAAACATGCCAAGGCAAACTGAACAAATATCAGTGCATCAAATTTTAAATAGAAATCGCTTAGATATTGGTAAAAGTTGCGTAGAACATATTTCCTCGTCACTAGCTTTCTGAAAATTTTTGTCTAAATAGCTTTTGTACGAACTGTCAAGTTGTCTGTTAATATTGGCATAAATTGCGCATGAGAAATACACATTGACAGAGCAAATGAAATATTACATTCACGTTCATTACATACAGCATATTATTTACGCACTTTGAGCCTTTCAGCATGATTGAAATAAACAAATAGCTACCGAGTAAGAACGACAACAAATAATTGCTGCTCTACCAAAACGTTTGTTGTGGTCCCGCAGGGTTACAGCTGTTTTCTAAATTCTTTTCTAAAGAGTATTATTTCTTGTTCGATACTAAACGAATTTTTGGATCATTTCGTAAGTTTCTGCCAAAGATTGGCAATGGTGTAGCTTTGGCTTGATAATTGAAAAGACTGATTAACAACTATACTAAAATTCACTTTTTGAACCAAATAAATCTTCTTTTGAGAAGTGGAGTTGAATAGAAATATCTTCCTTTAATTAAAATTCTGAATACTGGGACGGCTAGGTTGCTTAAACCCTTCTCCCTCCCACTTTATGTCTGAGTTTGTCCTGTTTCACGAGAACCACACCCATCTCAAGCCTGTGCGTGCCTGTGAATGATTCCTTTAATGCTATACATCCGTAAAGGATAATCTCAATTGAGAAAAACTTGGCTAAATTCGAAAAAGTGCGAGCGAAATACGTCAGACATGCGCAGTGAGATAGTGACATTCTGATGAGATGTCTAGATCAAAATTTCTAGCGAAATAAAACTTGAGCAAAGTCTATTTTTTCTGCATTTCGCTTGCAACATTCTGTCTTAGGCCAATCAGACTGTATTTATCTAAGGCTATCTGTCAGCAAGCATTCACAAGACACACAATATGATCACCTAAGTACACTGGAACTACAGAGAACTACAATGTGATGAACAATATGCATTTCAGTCAGGTACAGTGGTGTAGAAGAGGGGGAGCGAAGGGGGCTCCAGTCCCCTAGCTGTAATGGGGAGCTAGCCCCCTAGATGGGGAATTATCTTAAAAGTCAAGCACTGAATAGTTATTACTTTGCACTTTTTCTTTTTTATAAGAAAACCATCGTTTTGCCTGAGCCTCAATCTTCTTAAGTATTCCAGAAATTGAGCCTGAGATTTTTTACATTTTTCATAAATTTCAATGACATTAACTGGCTAAAGTAATCTAAACTTACGTTATTACCAACTTTATATTTGACTTTCAATTTCGCTAAATCTTGAATATTGAGCCTCGTGAATTTATTAGATTTTCTTAAGAATTTGACCATTTGAGCCTCATTATCTTCTAAAAGAACAACATGTATAAAAAAATAATTTAGACTAAAAAAGCTGTCAAGAAATTGCTAATAACAATACATTCGTTATTTACTCCGCACAATTCTCTGTTTCTTGTATAACTTGATAGTCCAAATTCTAAGTTTCTTATAAAACTACAAGCACGAGAAGAAACCCCCAGCTATCAATTTACTTTTACACTACACTTCGAGGAACATTTACATAGTATTGTATGTTATTTACACTTAGGCCGATTTTATCTATGATTGGTTCTTCCCAACACGAAGTTGCTAAATGGTTAGCAGAAATTTTGGTACCGGTCCTAAAATTATACTCCTCACATTGCGTAAAAGATTCCTTTACGTTTGCTAATTTTATCCAAAACTGTAATCTTGAGCCTGCCAACTCATTTCTATGCTCTTTTGACATCAGCAGTCTTTTTACAAACGTCCCATTGGATGAGACCATAGAGATTTGTGCTAATGCTTTGTA
>WIPJ01067476.1:28103-42398 GCA_018155075.1 Cassiopea andromeda
TATATATATATATATATATATATATATACATACATATATATCTAGTGAAAGCTCTCTTTGAAACAAAGAATCTTCATTCTTTTACTGGCACAACGCTCCATTGAAAGCCATATTCTTTCGCATTATTATTATATATGTTAATATTTCTATCGGACATAAACCGATAAATAAAACAGACAATTTGAGGTCTTGTAGGTTAAACTCATTCCTAAGACGGCATAATTAGCTACTTCTTTGAAATGCTCTTTAATTTGAAAAGTATTTGCTACTAAATGAACCTTAGTCATACTCTTTAACCTTCATTACTGCTTGTTTTAAGTATAGAATGTAAATACCTTCAGCATTTGAGGAAGCCTAATCCATACAACGCAGCAACAATGTTCTATATTTGAGCCACCACGGTAAAGTTCACGGCTAATTAACGCAAAAGGTCCTCCAAAAAGCATGAATAAGTCTTAGTCTCTCTCCAAAGCCATAATGTTATATAATATTCATGAAATATGCAGCAGAAACGTGATTTATTTCCTTTTTGCGTCTAGTGTACACTACCTTTCTGCCTTACTAGGGCGCCATTACCGATTTGCATGCCAGGCCACTGTTTTGTATACAATGGGATTAGCCAGTCAGCGCTCTAGTTCTGTAAACTCTATGATCGTGCTGAAAACAAAAAACTACAAACAAAAGAAACCAACTATGCAGAGGCTTGGCTGCCGTTACACTACATGTATTGTAAGCATTTCATGAAGTGATCCTCATCATAAAACCCTTGTCCTAAACCACAATCATTTCAATAAGGCACCAGCAATACTTTTGTTGTAGTTGAGGCAGAGAAACAAGATAGCGTCCTTTATGAATTATATTTTAATAAACAGAAAAACAGCATATTAAGCATAGCACTAATCTCCTGTCCTTTGTTGCTACCCTCACTTCTCATAACTAGCCTCGATTCATCGAGTGTTCCTAAATTAAAGAACTACACGGTTTTACCACAACTGCGCATGTCAAAATGACGTACTAAGCATGTGGGTATTTTACGACGTTACAACACACTCCCCCGGTTTGATTCCAAAGGAATCAAACTAATCTATCTAGTCAATACGTTGAATAACAGAACGAATGTTAAAAGTATATAAAACTAAAGCTGAACAGTATCTTAGGATCTATATTTACGTGCTAATTCTTCAAGAATAGCTTCATTGCCTTTTACTCTACCTAACGTTTGGTGTGGAGCTAGCGTTTTCGATTTTCAATTTTCGATAACAATTACCTGTGATATTTAGCTCTCTTTGATAAACCTTGGTATGTATTTAGAACTTCAAAATGTGCATCATTTGGAGAGCTGCTCAGATTTCTACCGTTGACCAACTGAGATGGTGTTAAAGGATAGAATCTTCCATCACTATCATCTACAATGTACGTAAAGGGATGCGAATTTATAACGTTTTCGATTTCCACTAATAAGGTTGCTAATTCATCATATGATACTAATGCTTGCCCAACAACCTTGATCAAACAACGCTTGATTGACCACACCATTCTTTCCCAAACCTTCCTTGAAACGGTGCTACTTCCGGGATAAAGCTCCATCTAATGCCCTTCAATTTAAAATGATCGGAAAGTCTGGAAGTCCGTAATAACTTCTTAACTTCCAAGGCTGATGACTTAAATGTTTTTCCGTTGTCCGTTATTATTGTGGCCGTAAGCCTCGATGGCCGCAAAAACGTCGAAAAGCTTGAATTAATCTTTCTACCGACAAGGACTCAACCAATTCTAGATGAATAGCTCTAGTCGAACCACACATAAATAAACATATATAAGTTTTGTTACTTCACCTTTCCCTTTACTTGTCACCATAAGGGGGCGTGCAAAATCTATACCCACGTGAGAACATGGGGGTGTTTCATCTACCCGCATCCATGGCAATTCTGGGTTATAAACCGTCTTGAACGGCAACCCCTCAATCTTCTTGCAAACAATACACTTGCGAAATCTACGTTTAACTTGTCCCCCCCCCTGGAGTACCCAATACCTTTGTCTTATTAAAGTGTCTACAATGCCATTATGAAATACCCTTTGATGGGCATCTAAAATTATTAATTCTGTATATCTATGCTTGGCTGGCAATAGTATGGGCCATTTACCCGATTCAGGAACTATAGAATGCCCAATCCGTGATCTACAACGAACTATATCATGTTCATCAAGATGCAAATTAAACTGCTTCACGTAAATAGGAACTTTCATTATCTTTCTAATCAACGCTGTTTGAGACAAGTAATTAATTTTGTTGGCGAAGGATTTACTTTGGATAGACTGTATCAATTCTGTTTCGGCTCCTTCTGCTTCAGAAACGTTCAAATTTTGTTCGAGATTTAATTCTGCTTTTCTAATAGCCGACTTGCAATTAGAAATAAATCTTAACACCAACCCAATGCATCTTAATAACACTGGTCAACAGCCAAAAAAAGTCTAAAGTTTTTCAACTGATTTAAGGTAATTTTGATGTGCTCATTCCAAAAATCATGTTGGTTTTGCTCAATCAGGTCAACTTTTTGAACTATTCACAAGTGCATATGAAACAATTCATTCAGAGGCCTGGATTTTGGACCAATCAGTGAGTTGGGTTACAGTCTTACTGACCAATCAGAGCATCTGCAGTAAGGGTCTCACAAACACCAATTATCAGTTTCAGCTCAATTCTCTTAAAGATAGGTGTTCTCTCCAGCTTCAAAAAATGGCTTCCACTTCAACTTCAGCTGGAAGATCTTGTAAAAATAAACCTGACCTCTTCTGTTACATCTGCGGGGAATTCACGCTTGCAGGTCAAAGGAATCAAGTGACATCTTTCATCAAACATGCCTACTATTCTTATTTTGGTATTAAACTTGGTGACCAAGATAAACTTTGGGCACCACACATTGTGTGCAAATCTTGCACTGAATATCTACGCCTTTGGACGAAAGGGAAGAAGAGTTCTTTAAAGTTTGGAATTCCTATGATTTGGAGAGAACCAACAAATCATGTTACAGACTGCTACTTCTGTGCTATTGAGTTAATTGGAATTAACAGAAAGAACAGAAGCAGCCTGACATATCCTGATCTTGATTCAGCATGTCGACCTGTGGCTCATTGTGAAGAAATTCCCATACCTGTCGTTAAAGAGTTTCCAGAAACCAGCGATGATGCTTACTCCAGCTTTTCAGAAGATAATTATGATGAAGAAACTCCTTTGAATGATCGTGCTCCACATCCTCTATCACAAAGTGAACGTAATGATCTAGTTCGTGACTTCAACTTACCGAAGTGTTCTGCTGAGCTTTTGGCATCCAGATTAAAAAAAAATCTTCTTGAAGATAGCGTACAAATCAGTTTCTACCGCAATAGACATCAAGAGTTCCTTTCTTTTTTCTCTAAGGAAAACGACTTGGTATACTGCACAGATATTATTCAGCTTCTGCATAATCTTGGAGTGTCACAATATGAAGCAAAAGATTGGAGACTTTTTGTTGATAGCAGCAAAAGATCTTTAAAATGTGTTCTGCTGCACAATGGCAACCAGTTTTCACCTGTCCCTCTTGCTCACTCAACTACACTAAAGGAGAAGTATGAACATCAATGGCTTATTTGTGTTGACCTCAAGATGGTAAATTTTTTATTAGGCCAGCAGTCAAGATTTACCAAATACCCATGCTTCCTATGCATGTGGGATAGCAAAGATACAGCCCAACATAATGAAAAGAGAGACTGACCCGTGAGACAAGAACTGGTACCTTGTAGAGCTGAAAACATCATCAATAATCCTTTGGTAGATCGTGACAGAATTCTCTTTCCTCCATTACACATAAGACTTGGCCTGATCAAGCAATTTACCAAAGCCTTGGATAACAATGGTAGCTGCTTTATTTACTTGTGTCGTACCTTTCCAGGAGTAACTATAGAAAAGCTGAAAGCTGGTGTTTTCGATGGACCTCAAATTCGTCAGCTCATAAGGGATCGTAACTTTGAGGAGTCAAAGAATCGAACTGAACTACAAGCATGGAGCTCATTTATTCTAGTTGTGAAGAACTGTCTTGGCAATACCAAGGCCTTAAACTATGCAAATCTTGTCTCCAATATGCTTATTGTATTTAAAAATCTTGGATGCAATATGAGCATCAAAATGCATTACTTATTTTCGCATATGGATTGATTTACTGAGAATCTGGGATCAATGAGCGATGAACAGGGTGAAAGATTTCACCAGAACTATCCAGGTATCAGGGACGTTGGGATGCAGTAACGATGGCTGATTATTGTTGGACTATGAGGAGCGACCTTCCTACTACCCAATATTCTAGGACTTCAACTAAGCGAAAATTTAAGCATTAATGTTTGAACAAGTTTATAAGTTTATGTAAAAATAAATATGATTATGTAATGTTAAATTTACCCCTTTATGGGAATTTTTTATAGGAATTCACTGTTATTATAATAATAAATACATTGTTATATTTTTACTTTTTTTATGTAGATCCTGCAATGGTATGATAAGTATTTAATGATTAGTTTTTAAGGTTATAAGGTTTCAAAAGTAATGCAATTTTGCAAAAATATTGACTATTTTAAAATTCAATTTGTAAAAAAGTTTGATCTGATTGAGTGAAACCAATATGATTTTTGAAATCAGCGTATTGAAATTAGTCTAAATCAGCTGTAAAAACCTAGACTTTTTTAAAAAAGTAATTTTTTGTTGCCCAGTGTAATTTATCTTCCAACTAAATTGTTCCATTTCTACAATTTCATCAGCACTCATTGCAGGCTTATTACTTGAGATTAGCCTACTGCGTGTTATTTACCTATCTGATTTTGCCTTTTCCTTCATTGCTATTTCTGTCTCAATTTCTTCTCCACAGGGAGTCTTAGGCCATTAATGGAATCCCAACTTAAGGAAGTCTGGGACTTCCCAGCATAATAAATGTCTCAATATCATGGTGCTTGCCTCTGGTTGGTAGTTCAGCAGGGTTTACAAGGCCTGGGCAATAAAACCATTGTTGTCTATTTGAATATTGTAGAATTTTGCTAACTCTATTTCTCACGTATTGAACCCTTGGCTTACAATTCTTTACCCACCACAAAACATTTGTGGCATCTACCCAATGATACTTCTCAATAATTTGCCCCTTTAATTCCTCTTGCATACCGTTGTACATAGTTTCAACCAACTTGACCATTAACCCTGCCCCTAGGAGTACTAACCTGGGTATACTCTGGGGTTTAATGGGCGCTACCTTCGACTTAGACGATATTAACTTTGTACTTATATTGCCTGATTTCTATTCTACACGTAAATATACTGTGGTAGCAAAGGCAATTTCACTAGCATCAGAAAACGCGTGTAATTCCATTCATACTACCTTCTCCCCCGCTAGAAAGGAATAATGTGGAATATGGATCTGGGGGAGATTCTCAAGTGCCTTAATTAAGGAATCATATGTTTTCCTATTTTGCTCATCCAGTTCATCGTCCCATTTGCATTTCTGTACGCAAAGCTTCTGAAAAAATACCTTAAACATGATTGTCAACACAGTTAAATACCCCTTTGGATCACACATTTTGGCTGCAATCTTCAAGACTGAACATTTGGTTTTAGGGAGGTCTTTTGCAAATGTTGCAATTGCCGACAATTCAAGTTGAATTGTATCTGGGTTGTTATCCCAACCTACACCAAAAACCTTAAGATGGCCATCCGCCTTTCCTGTACTGTTAATGTATTTGGAATATGTTTCATCATCTTTTACCGCTTGAACATTATCACATAATTTTAGGCCCTCACTTTTCCAACTTCCTTATTTCTTGTGAAATGTTGCTATCATTACTATTCCATTTTCGCAGATTGAAAATTCCTGCAGCCATGATTTGTTTGGCTTCTTCATGCACTCTTTCCTCTAAAGCTAACCTTTTTGCTTCAACCTTTGCTTCCAATTCCAATCTTGATGACCAAGATTTCCAAGCTCCTCTACCCCACATCCACCATCACAATGTCCCTATTTAGTTCTCTACACGCAAAGTCTAGAAAGTCCTTCTTCAGCTTAACACCTCCAAATCTAGTGGACCTGATGGTATACCTGCTATAGTTCTAAAGCCCTGTGCCCCTGAACTCGCCCCTGTTCTTAACAAGCTTTTCAAACTTTCCTACATTCCTGGTCTTTTCCTTTCCTCTTGGAAACTCGCTCACATTTTCCCTATCCCCAAAGAAGGTGACAAATCTGAACCTTCAAACTATTGCCCTATTGCAATCACTTCTCTCATCTCTAAGACTATGGAGACCATTATCACCATACGACGGCTTGCATACCTTGAAACAAACAACCTTCTTTCTGATCATCAATATGGGTTTCGATCGTGTCTGGCACAAAGGTCTTCTGGCTAAACTGCCAATGTGTGGTCTTCACCACACTCACATTAAATGAATTTCTAGCTTTCCATCTGATAGGTCAATTGCCATTGGGGTCGATGGCTACCTCTCTAATCCTCCTTCTATCAACTCAGGTGTACCTCAGGGCTCTGTTTTCTCTCTGGTTTTGTTCATCCTCTTCATAGATGACCTGCTTTCCTCTACATCTTCCAGTATTTTCTCCTTTGCTAATGACACATATTTAAGTTCATCTTTTTCATCCAATCCTCAACACCTTGCCTATTTCACCATATCATAACACTTCAGTCTCACTTCTCACCAATGACTTGACAAATGTAGAGAAGTGGGGTTTGTGACAACCTTGTTAAGTTCAATGTAGAAAAGATAAAACAAGCTGTCATATCACGTAAACATCACCAAAATTTCCCCCCTGTTTTCATGAGCGGCCATAAACTGGACGTTTCATGTTCTATCACTCAACTTGATCTTTCTATTTCATCTAATCTCACTTGGAAACCCCATATCAATTCCATAGCAAAGCATGCTTCTCAGAAACTTGGCTTTCTTTCTGGAGCCAGTGGTTACTTCTCACCTTCTCAACTACTAACTATATACAAATCCCAGATTTGTCCTTCTCTGGAGTACTGCTCTCATGTCTGGGGTGGTGCAACTAAATCTTCTCTCCATCTTCTTGACAGAGTCCATTCTATAGCTATCCGTCTCATCAACAATCCAAATCTTAATAATTCTCTACAATCTCTCTCCCATTGTTGTCTTGTTGCAGATCTTTCCATGTTCTACCGCTATTTTCACGGACATTGCTCTCAGGAAATCAAGAATATTATTTTTGATCCAGTGAAGCGTGTTCAAACCACCAGAAGCTCTACCTATTCACACCCTTTCCAAGTTACACTACCTAATCCACGAACTCTATCTCACAAATCTTCTTTCATTCCCAGAACTTCTAAAAAGTGGAACTCATTGCCACCCACTACTTTCCCTGAATCGTAAAGTGTGTCATCTGTTAGATCTAACACCAACGAACTTGATCTTGTCTCCCTTTCTACTTAAACTTTCCCTCATTTTCTCAGTTGTTCCTTTGTCGGAGCTTTGTTATAGTCCCTACGGCCTATTCCCGGCAATGCTTACTAAAAAAAGAAATAAGAGATACTTAATGACTCCTTCGCAGTGCCCACACCACGCAGGAAATCGTCGCAATAAAGATGTCTTAAATGCTAAACAGTTTGAGGATATTTAGACTCATATTGAGACGCATGCAACTTTATCGTCTTGCTCAAAGTTAATGAGCTGCATGTCAAATGAAAGACCAATCTGCAATGCTAGTATTGATTTATAGAAGGGCGTTCACTCTCTATGTCATCAAACCATAGAAACCTTAAAACGTTACGATCTGGTATTTTACTTTGTGCTTGCAGAAACGCTTTCTAAACATCTGCTATGAGTACTACAGGGTGCATCGTAAAACGTATAATTGTATTTAACAAAGTGGTATGTGATTGACTCCTGATTCTAATCCATCGTTAAGTGATAATGAATTACCAGACCTTGCAGAGCCATCGAATACTATGTGCAACTTAGTAGTTTGCCATTCATTTCTAACTACCCTGAAGTGGCATAAAAATGGGCGTTACTGTCTTCATAGTCACTTTCGTGTACTTTCTCAATAATACCGTTGGAGAATTGTTGTTCAAATACCTCATTATACTGCCTGATTAGCTTGGGATCGGCCTTCAATTTGTTATAAAGTGACAAAAGTCGCCTTTTACGTAATTCGTAATTTGTTTCTAATTCACCAGAGATGTTATCCTTCCAAGGAAGGGCTACTTGATATTGATGATTTTCCTGAAACGCAATACCCATGAGGGCATACTTACCTGTTTGTTCCTCGTTGTCGATTCCCATATATTAATGTTTCCAGAAACGATCTAAAGACTCGAAAATTTCACGAGACTCATCTACTACTTCATCTCTGCTAGGTAGAATATCTAATACTAAATTAATATTAACAACATTATTACCACTGCATACTTGAGACTCGTTATTATTTGAAAAGGATACAGGGTCTGAAAGCAACCAACCATGCTTGCGGCTTATCGCCACTGGTCCCGTGCTGCCTCTAATAACCTCGCCTATTACAATGTCGTAATAGTGATCTGCCCCTATAGGAATATCTATGTGCTTGCTGCTCACATCAACCTGTTAGCTAGAGCTAAACCATTCAAATGAGGGTAATGTCTTAATTCTACTAGGTTAGTTATTGGCGAACATACTGTAGGGGAAGTTAATGCTGAAACTACTATAACCTCGTCTTGTACAACTAAATTAACCTTAACCCTATCACTTGATGTCTTAACGTACTTCTCTGAACCGAAGGTATTAAGGTTATGAAGTTCAGTCTTTTCAGACTTTACATCTAATTTACACTTGAGTTCTTCAGAAATAAATGATTTCTGGCTGCCATCATCAAACAATATATTAACAGATACCTTTTTACTTTTGTCCTCACCTTAGGGATATTTTTAGCAGTTTGGAACAATACATCTGTTTTCTCTTTTACATTTGACGTCGTCATGGATGTATCTGGTCTGGGCTCTTGTGTGGACTCTCGTTTGGGGTCTTGCTTGGGCTCTTGTTCCTCCTTATTACAAAGGGCTAAATTGTGATTAGTGTTGCAATTATAGCATTTTCGGTTGAAATTGCAATCTTTCGACACATGTCCAATTCGTAAGCATCTGAAACATTGTTTGGCAGCTTGTAAAATCGACTTTCGTTGTTTCACATCCGTTACTTCCTTCCACTCGTTCGAAAAATGGCCCTTGTGGCAAAAATAACTTTGAATTGCCCTCCTATTCTTCAAGGAATTTTCTAACCTTGCCTCAAAGGATTTGGTGGTACTTACTGATGGTGCATGCTGTTGTTGTCTCAAAACGCTTTCTTTTTTCTTTACCAACCATTTTTCTACTGCCCTCTCTTGCTTCAATCTTTTGTTGAATCGTTGTCATAATTTCTTCGACATTCCATGCGTCTTGTGAGTTTTGTCGCGTCACTTGGAGGGCTATATCTTCTGGCATTCTAGATATGATAACAGCTATTAAAAGACTTCCATAATTATCCGATGACATGCCAAGGCTTTCTAACCCATGAATATGAACCATGATTGTGTCATAAATCGCTTGGAGATCTGCAATTCTCTCATTCTCACTTGATTGCAACTTTAGCAATGCCCGCACATGGGCACTAATTATGCTTTGTTTCTTTCCAAATCGTTCTTGGAAAAGAGTTTTGGCCTTTATATAATTCTCTTCTCAAATATCTAATCCTTCCAGCGCTTTGTAGGCTTGACTTTCCATCGAGTTCACTAGATAATTCAATTTGTGAACATTTGACAAGTCCTCACTTTCGTCAACTGCACAGCAGAAACTCTGCCCAAAATGTTGAAACTTGGTTATTGTGACGTTATGTCACCTGACTATGGTATCACATGACTAGGTCACATGACTAGAACTCGTGATGTTTGTGTAATGTTTGGAGGTGTGAAATTTGAGTTGTTTACAGTTATGTCGAGATGGTAAGAGCCTAGTCTTTTCTCGTGTTTCTCTACCAATTTGCACGGCTTCATAGAACGTTACATGGTACCAGAAGTGATAACGAAATGCGTTAAGGCATATTCGAAACCTCGCAGCGGAATTTACAGTCACAGGTAGGCTTCCTACGGCCATGAGTGACGATGAAGAAGTGAGAGTTGTGGACCCTCAACCCCCGATGTTGCAAGAGGTGCCGTTTCCCCTGAAGCTGGAAATAAGAGGCAATCGTGCAAACGAAATCGCATCGAGATTGATTAAACAAGGTAATGAAGGGAGAACCGCGACTTTGTTGACGTGTTTAGGTCCTGATGCTTTGGAAATTGTTGATGGCCTAAACTCTGATAGTGATTTTTAGCGCACATATCCGGACATTATTATTCAGAAACTGGAGACATTTTACATTGGAGAAAAGAATGAAACGCATGAAAGATACCAATTTAATAAGAGGGATCAGGAATTGAATGAGTCTATTGATTCCTATGTAGCTGTGCTAAGAAACTTGGTCAAAATGTGCAACTATGGTACTTTGGAAGAAAATTTAATTCGGGATGGAATTGTTATGGGTATCAGAGAAAATTTGACAAGGAAAAGGTTGCTGCAAGAGTCTGGATTAACATTTAACAGATGTATAGATATTTATAGAGCAAATGAGAGCACTGCAGTCCAACTCAAAGCTATTGGAAATGAGGAAGATATAAACGCGATAAAGAAAAATCCCGTTCATGGCTTTAAAGGTATCAATAAACGAATTTCTAAGGAAATTGATTGCAAATATTGTGGGAGAAAGCATATTAAAAAGAAAGAGGATTGTCTAGCTTGGGGCAAATGTTGCAGCAAATGTGGAATGTAGAATCATTTTGCAGTTAAGTGTAGAAATAAAGCTATGAGACAGACTTTTCATGCGGTTTATGAGGACAACTTTCCTGAATCTTTTGATGATTATAGTTCAGCTGAGGAGTATATTTTTGTTGTAGAGACTGAGAAGCAGAAGAATGTGCATTATGAGAAGAAACTGTTTGCTACTATGATTTTTAATGGTAAAAACAGTTCAATTTCAGCTTGATACTGTAGCTACTGTTAATGTTTTGTCTGTGCAAGAATATAAAGAAGTTAGCAATGATCAGACATTGACAAGCTTATCCAAATCTAATGCTACACTGTGTATGTACAACAATACAGTTATCAAGCGTATTGGGAAAATAAGGCTCAGTGTAAGAAACCCAAAGAACAGAAAGAAGTATAACATAGAATTTCAGAGTGTTCAAGAAGAGAACAGTTCAGTATTAGGAGCAAAGGTGATCCAAGGAATGCAACTGATAACTCTGAATCTGCAAAATGTTTCAACAGTTGAAAACTCAGTTGAAGGAAATTTGACAAAAGAACAAGTTATATCAGAGTTTAAGGAATTCGTTAGAGGTGAAGGACAGTTCAGTGATGTGTTACACCTTCAAATTGACCCTGATGTGCCTCCTGTTCAGCTACCGCCAAGAAACCACCTATAGCTTTTAAAGCAAACTACAAGCAGGAGTTCGATAAGCTAACAAAATTGGGTATAATTAAGCCAGTTGTGGAACCTACAGATTGGGTTTCAGAAGCAGTCATGATGTTGAAGCCAAATGGGAAAGTACGTCTTTGTTTAGGCCCTAAGCCATTAAATAAAGCTCTAAAGAGAAGCCACTATCCACTCCCGGTAATGGAAGAAGTAGTATCAAATCTGTCTCAAGCAAAAGTCTTTTCAATGGTAGATGTGAAAAATGGGTTCTGGCATGTTCCACTGGATGAAGAGAGTAGTAAATTGACTATATTTGCAACCCCATGGGGTAGATATATGTGGCTTAAGATGCGGTTTGGAATTTCAGTGCCCCCAGAGGAATTTCAGCGAAGGCTAAATGACACTTTACTAGGGCTAAATGATGTACAGACAGTAGCAGATGACATAATTGTTTTTGGAGTAGGGGATTCTAAAGATGAAGCTATGAAGGACCATGATCACAATTTCAAAGCATTGCTAGAGAGATGTTTGCAAAGAAACATAAAGCTCAATGAAGATAAGAGGAAATTCAAGGTCCCAGAGTTAAAGTATGTAGGTCATGTCATTTCAGAGGAAGGTCTCAAACCAGATCCATGAAAGTTGAAGCAATTATTAAAATGCCACCACCTGAGGATAAGCATCGACTTCGTAGATTTATTGGTATGACAAATTACCTGCAGAATTTTGCACCAGGTCTTTCTAATGTAACTGCACAATTAAGAATGCTTTTGAAAGATAGCACAGAATTCAAATGTCTTTCCATACCAAGTCTGCCAAGTGCAAGGTACCCAGTTATAGCGAGATTTGTATTTGTATTCTTAAATATTTTATCAATATCCAAAGTGTTCATGATCCCTAAGACGAAGCTGATTATACTGATGATGCACACAAGGTTAGCGCTGTAGTTTCTATTGACTAGATTAAAAGGATGCTTAACTTGATCTCTGACCTCATAGTTGCTTTCATGCGAATTCTCAAAATTCTTGAAAGCAAAAAATTTCATCTTCAGAAAATTTTGTGTCTTTTGAAAGTTTGTCGAAGAAAGTTTTGTCAAAATATTTGTCTGATATTTTGTCACAACAAAATTTTTTATAGTTAGTGTACTTACTTTGACAAGGCTATTTCTCAAAGCACTTTCCAAAGTTTCGCTATCTTTTAAAGTTGCTACATTTAGGTTGCAATGTTTTTTATGCTGATGAAAGCGCCTTTGATATCCATGAATGGAAGATTTTCGCAAATGTTGGCATTTCATGGACACATGAAATTCAAAGTTCTCAATGAGTCCGCACAACTGTTTTTGCTGATTTCATTGAAGGATAGATAGCACATTGTTTTTCAAAATTTTCATCTTTGAGTGAAAGTTTGATCTTATGTTTCAGGGGGATCAGAGATGGACAAAGTTACCGGCCAATTTAGCTCGGTATCATGTTAAGTGCCTGCTACCTTCTACAAAGAAGCTATTTCTTCCTGAAGGTCTTGTGAGAAATGATAGTTCAACATTTAATCATGGACAAACCATAACTTTTGATACATGTGCTCAGTCTGAAAACTTGAAAATTGATATCTTTGGAGTGACACGAGATATAAAGCTGAAATTTTCAGGATGCTCCTAACTTACATATATGAACATATTCGCACAGTTTCATGAAGATCTGAGGTGGGGCATGTGGAACTCCAGGACCATTTGGCATGGGATGACCCCATACTGCTAGGGCACCTAATTGAGGTGCCTAAGAGTAGGAGTAAGTAGGGGCTAGATGCATGGGAAGGACTTGTTTGGCAGGTTATGAGAGTAGAGGGGGTGAGATGAATTCTTTGAACGTAGACAATACTGCTATGAAGCTCTTCGTACTCATGAATGAATGGGAAGTCAGTGGCTGGGGCAGGATTCATAAGGTCTAGAAAATCAGTGTGAAAGTATCAAATTTTAGGTATATTTGGAAAAGTCAGGCAGATTCAGTGAGAGTCGCGTACTTTGTTTCTGAAGAAGTGAAGGGTTTCCGAACGTTGGAAAATTTGCAAATATATTCTGTGACAAGTTCTATAAGCTCTATTTCTGCAAGCCTAGTCATATAAGTCTCCAAAATTGAAGTCATCTTTCTTTCTTCACTCTGTTTACAATTTGTATCACGTTTAAAACCAAGAGGAATATTGTTTTTTCTGGTTTTATCTATCTACATACTAAATATTGTTTTTTCTGGATTTATCTAATATTACCACAGCACGAAAAAGCGGCAACATTCTTTTAACATACTAAAAGGTTTTTGTCGTCCGACAATCATCAGAGTATGAAAACGTCGGATAGTGAGCCAAAGGTTAACCGAAATGTATATCCAAATGCAGTTACATGTGATAGGATGCGTCTTATTGGCTACACTTTGGTCCATTATTACATTCTTGGTCTATTACTTACCAAATCAGGTGAGCCCTTGAAGTTCTTTATAACCGGATTATACCATATCTTTAAAACATAATGATAATCACCATTGTAGAAGCGTTGTCTCCCAGTGGTATGGGTGGTTGATTGGGCAAGTAGCATGAGTGGAGAGAATGTTGTCTTGCATAATCTGCTATCAAGTGGAAGTGTTCTGTCAATTTTATACATGGATTCTAGTGGCACCTGTCCCATGGAACCAATTACATGTTCATCCCCCCCCCCATAACCCAGTCTTCAAGCAGTGAGGGCAATTATTCTAATTGCATTGTTATATATTGTGTGCTGGCCTATGTATAATTTGTATTTTATATGTGAAATTAAGTTGGTG
>WIPJ01067476.1:55978-66548 GCA_018155075.1 Cassiopea andromeda
CCGCATTTGCTTCTTGACTGTTGTTTCTTTGCACATCCTTGAAAGCCTCCTTCTTTTTCTTTATTGCCTCTTGCACTTCTACCGTCCACCACCATTCTTCTTTATTGGTTGGCCTCATTCCCCTCGTTCTTCCACAAAGTCTTTCCGTCTGGTCTATGACAACTGTCTTTAGCTGAGACCATGCATCCTCTACTGACTCTACGGGTATCAGGTTGTCCTTCCTTTTCTTTACTTCAACTTTGTACTTTGCTGCTATCTCTTCGTCCCTGAGCTTCCAAACTTTGATTTTCCCACCTCGACGTTTTCCTCCTTGTTTTCTTTCTTTGTACTCTAAGATCAACAACCAGAAGTCTGTGTTGTTTCACAGCCGGCTCTCCTGGTATCACCTTGCAGTTTATAACTTCAGCCCTGTTTGCTCTCCTCACAGCAATGTAATCGATCTGACTTTTGTTGCCGCCGCTCTTGAATGTTATTAGATGCTCCTCCTTTTTGGTGAACAGTGTATTGGCTAAAATAAAATTGCTCTCCTCTGCCATTTCTAGCACCCTCATGCCCTCAGCGTTTCGTACTCCATAGCCTTTTCCACCATGGGAACCCTCAAATGATGCGTTTTCTTCCCCAACATGCCCATTTAAATCCGCTCCTAAGACAACTCGTTCGTCTTCTGGTAATCCTCTAAGCAGTGACTCTAGCTCTTCATAGAATCTATCTTTTTCTTCATCACTACACCCAGACTGGGGTGCATAGGCTGATACTATGTTGATAATACCCTCTCCGGTGGCCAGCTTGAGCATCATACAGCGCCCACTGCATCTTTTGACTTCCATAATGTTTTCTTTCTCGTGTTCATTACAGATGATGCCCACCCCATTCCTCCTGGTCTCCATTCTGCAATAGATCAGCCTGTATCCTTCCCCGATTTCTCTTGCTCTGTCACCTTTCCATTTAGTCTCCTGCACACATAGCACATCTATCTTCCTCCTTTTCATTACATCCACCACCTCTCTACTTCTTCCTGTCATTGATCCGACATTCCAGCTTCCAATTCTGATCTGTTTGGTGCACCCTATCTTCTAATTTGCAATATTAAATGTATCAATTTTTAAATACACGCATTAATTTTATAATATGAAGATGAGATTTTACAATACCATCTGACGTTTATAATACGAAAAGTGCAATTTTGTAATACGAGAGACCTGTGACCCAAGTCTTCTTTTTTTTAAAATTTTTACAATGCAAAAAGTGCAATTTTGTTGTAAGAAATTGTCCAACGCTCTAATACGAATATGTGAGGATTATAATACCAAGTATGCAAGATAACAACACCAAAAGGGCGATTTTATAATGCAAAAACACCTCATTTTATAATACAACGAAACCTCAGTTTAGAACACTACAAAACCTCATTTTATAATACAACAATACCTCATTTTATAATGCAACAAAACCTCTTTTTATAATACAACAATACCTCATTGTATATACAACAAAACCTCATTTTAGAACACTACAAAACTTCATTTTATAATACAACAATCTGGCTAATCTGACTTTGTTTGATGAAAAACCTTAAACATTCAAGTTCACACGAACAACGTAGTTTGTGCAAAATATCTACTATAGGTCTCATAAAAGGATGTTTTTGAAACACGATGTCTTTATTGGAGTTAGTGAAGAGCTATGTTGGTGTATGAGTCCAGGACCCGCCAGGTTTAAACTTTTCCAAAGTACTTTGAAAAATTCTCTGCTACAGTACGAAATTTGGTATTTTACGTACAGACGTTTAGAATGTTTAAGGTTATCCAGGTTATCATAGTGTACCATGGTGATGGCATATCATTATAAGTGAGTCTCCCACACCAAATTTCCGGAGCAAGCATTTTGTGATAGGATGACCCCCTTCTATTGCAATTTCTGGCCCAAAATACCAGCATGACTCTTAACCCGCATTGTAACTAAGTGTTGCTCAACATAGTAATAACGCTTTTTCCTGGCAATGGTGCCGTTCCGTGCAATGGCACCATTGCCAGGAAAAAGCGCCAATATTTGTGTCTCATCAATATCACTTGCTTCGTTAATGAATTGAAATTGCCTATCTGTATTGACAAATATTTTAGCTGAACTCTTGGTGCCATTTTATTTTAAGAATTTAACCAAGGCAGAAAAGATTCAACCAGAATCAGCTGATTGGCCAAGTATGTTTAGCACAGTCCAGTCATTCAACCCAGCTGTTGTACCATTGCCTGTACGTATGGGAAGAGTTAGGCCCAATAAACTAGGTGATATTCCACCTGCAGCTCAAGGAAACATTGAAGTTCTTAAGGTAGTAACCTGCATCTTTTTGCATGCTGCTTAGGATTTTTTTAAAGTAGTGCCTTTGCATATGTTGTAATCAGGTTATGTTTCTGATATCTTATACTCTTTTGTGTTATTTGCATTTGAGATCATGCTTTGCCGACAACAAGCGAGCAATTTCGAATACGCAAAGCCTGCTTTATGACTTCAAAAAGTAGATCATGATAAATCACGAGAATATTTGAATCTAAACATTTTGATGAATTCGCAAATGAAGGTGGCATACGTGGATTGGAAGTTGGGCTGACCAGTTAATGTAGAGTTTAAGAAAGGTTCATAATCTGTTAGACTTTCATGAGAAATGTGAATAGCCTAGAAAGCTTTGCCTTAATTATTACATTTGAGTAAACTCTGAACTCCAAAGGATGCTTTGAACTCTCATAAAATGCAAATAGTACAAGATATCAGAAAACTAATTACAGATTCGATCTCAGGGAGCTCGATTTAATCCAACGCAAAATTAGGACTTTTTCACTGGAGAGGCCCTTCAAGGAATTGTCTTCAATAGATTGAATTTAATGGATTTTAGGTCAGTTGCTTTTATGGCTCTGTAAGGTCAGCATTACCAACTGGGATAATGCAATGGGACATATTTACTTCTTAAGTGAATACTGTTGGCTGCCTATATAAGGTACACACAACTTATGGGTGGTCCAAAACTGCACTGAAAAATGATTTTTGAATTTGGTTGCTCTCATCTTTGTAACTTCCATAGTGGTTATGCTAAGGTGCAGAAACTGCTATTGTTTTCATGTAGATATCAGCTAACTACACAATAACATACATATTGCATAATGTATTTTACAATGAGACAATTGAACATTTATTCACAGTAGGAAATTTCTGTCTGCACTCCTCCACAGTGTGTAGCAAAGTTTGGAGGTACCTTCATCCCTAGTGAGGAGGAGATTGAAGTCTTGGATTACTTTATTACATTACTTGTATGGCATGCAGTAATTATCGTCATTCTGGGTACGATTTTCTTGATTAATAATCTATTAGTTTGAGCAGTGTTAATTTTGTGCCATTAATGTTAGCACAGTATTAATTATTTTGACGTTAGTTTATGCAAACTATGAACAATGTCTTTTTCCCAATTTACACTAGAAGAAAAGTTAAACAGGGTGAACCCAGTTTCAATCTGAGTAGATGTAACCCATGTAGGATTTTTGCCGAATTTTGCAGTGCAGGCCAAACCTACCCTGGTAGAACCCAGGTAAACTCAACCCACTTATGGCGGTGGGATAGGTTTACCCGGCTTCAACCGGGTAGGTTGGCGTTTACACTACAAAAATCCTACGTGTGTTAACTCTACTCGGGTTGAACCTATATTTCCCCTGGGTAGCGCTTTTTTAGTGTAAGAAGTGCTTATAACCTCCTGTGTAGTTCGGAACGCACGCTAACGCTAAAGTGGTCAGATAATCACAGCAGAAAACACCTCTGACTTTTGACATTATGCATGGTTTGCTAAAATCTATACAAGAAAACCATTAAAACAAGAAAACTAATTCAACAATGAATACAACAACGCAGAAAGGTCCAGTCTCAATTGCCTTATTATAAATTATGATCTTATTGCACAAGCTATTAAAGTGAACTCACTTGCTGCTTGCCTTATTTGGCCTAGTCGTTTATATCACAGCTTATCTTGTCTTGTTTTGCCTTGCTTCAACTGCTTTCTCATAGCTTGTCTTGCCTTGCCTTGCCTTGCTTCAACTTCAACTTCTCAATCATCTCTATCACAAATTGTCTTGTCTTGTCTTGTCTTGCCTGGCTTCAACATCTCACCACCATTAATAGCATAAAGTCAACAAAGCTCTCAAAGGAAAAGAATCCTTAATTTTAGCTCGAATCCTCTTGAGAATAAGGTATGCAGAGTACAAAAATATTCTCAATCCACCAAGGTTATTCAATTATCACTTTGAATACAATAGCATAGCAAAACGTAAATATTCCCAAAACGCAATTTTTAACAATAAGTTCCTTCAACTATTATGACAAGGCGAATGCATGTAACTAGCTAAGTTTGCAGAATACACCTCCATAGCCAGAATCATACCCCTGTTTTGCCTAAAAATATAGCTTAGAAATGAATATATAACAGCATTATTACATTTCTTCTGTTCATTGCTTTTGGCTGTGTTCTCTTGCGTGTGCTCCCAATTGCTGCAGTGCATGGGTTCTTATCCCAGTAGTCATAATTGCCTCAGATTTTCAATGTGTTGGCTCATATCATAGGCTGCATGAAATGCAAAATCGTTTCTAGAGTATTTCTCTGGCCAAAATAAGAACGAAAACGTTACATTACTTATGTCATATAGACCATGTGGCGTTAAGTAATGTAAATTAAAATACTTTATTTTGTTGAATCACCTTAATTTATGTCACAGAATATGCTTTTTTCAAAATAATTACGTGATAATGACCTATAGAATTTAGCCCCATGAATTGATGTATGCTATACTTTTAATGTAATAAGGTAAAGCAACTCTATTTTCTGTGTTAGTATTGTCTACTGCCAGATTTGTCATAGGTTCAACAGAGAGAGATAGAAATCAAGATTGCCCAAATTTTCTGCCAATAAACTTAGTTAAAGTGCTTATGCATCCATAATTTCGAAATTTAACTTTTTGCATTTTCTAATGCACCTTTGTGCTGTGATCATCATGCTACAATCTAAAGTATCATAACTCATATAGAAAAAAAGTTATGAGCCCTCAAACTTCGCTATTTTGGCATTTCAAGTGCGAATTCTAGCTACTGCGCATGATGTCATAACGAGTACGCAAAAGAATTTTGATCGCTTGTTAGCATGGATTCCACTAGCAAGTCCTGCAAACGTCGTGGAGGACTGTACTGTGTGGCTGGTCTCCCGAACGGAATAAGCTACACAAATGGTCAGCATATAGAGGAGAAATCCGTTCACACGTTTCCACTCAAGAAGAAAGACAGGAAAAGACACCAAGCTTGTGTCAGGTTTGTGCGAAGACATAGGCCAACGTGGAGCAGCACCAACTCGCCTTTCCTTTACTCTGACCATTTCGATGAAAACTGTTACGAAGAATCAGGAAGTCCCTGCCAAACTTGAAACGAAAAGGAAGCTAAAGCCAGATGTTGTTGATTGATTTATCATTGGCAGACACAGCAGATACCATTGATCATTCACTGACAGATAGAGCTAAAAGACAGATGAGACTTACCTGTGTTTGTTTTTTAGACCCTGGTCAAGTAGTAACAACTAACAACGTTGAGGAAAACAGGGCAGGGAGGTACGTTGAGTTGGTAGATTGGAAATGGCCTACTAGTAAAGGAAAATTATAATGCCATAGCAATGTATTCCAATTCCTTTCATGGACTATCCATGATATTTGTTCAAAAATGGATGACACAATGGAGGAGGAAGAAATGTTCGCAAACCCTAATACTGTTTGTACCGGATGTCCAGTTTTGGAAAAGAAAATTGTATTCTATCAGAAAAAGATCAGTTGGCTTAGAAGATCAAAGAGTACATTAGAAGACTCTAATCAATGCAAATTCTACTTCATCTAACGCAGAAGCCATTACCCTACACGTTGTACAGCTTTAACGCTTTGCTTATAGGTCCTAAGTGACTGTTTACAAAATTTGACAAGCTATGAGCTGCAATACGTAATAGATACTAGTACTCACCATTCCTGAACTTGGATTTGCCTCTCAAATCAAGCCTCGAGAGGTTGTGGTAGCTGTCCATGGGGGTCATTGGCCTCAACATTTTCTTTATCTTGGGCATCCCAATCGTCAGCTAGTGGCTCTCCGTGGCATGCACCTATTACCCTACACGTTGTACAAGTAGTAGCAGGCCTGGCTGTGCAAGCCCACGGTCATCATTGCCATCATCTTCTAATTGATAATCAGTAGATTCATTATAAAATGACGATTCACTGTCACTGTTTGCTATTTTAATGAGCCGTAGCACGCCAAGACGAGAAGCTTTCTTACGCTTTGTTTATCAACTGATATAGGCCTAAAGAATGCACTCGGTTTGATCCTCGTTATGACATCACGCAATGGCTATCAAAATTCGCACCTAGTGCCTCAAAACAAACGCTAATTTCTACACCTTTCTCGCCAGTAAGAACAAAAATAATATGATATTCATGCATTGGAAAGACCGAAGTTTCGATTTTGGCTAAAAAAGTATATTCGAAAGTTTCGATGCATAAGCACTTTAAAGAATGTCAATAGAAACTCTCTGTAGCACTGCATGCAGACTGGTCAAGCTCTGCAATGGCAGCCTGGGATACAGTAACAGAAGCCTTAAGACGGGAAGTTTCACTAAAAGGAGCTTGCCTATCACTGCTGGTGAATACTAGTATAAGACATAGATTCTTGTACAAAATGCTATGTCTATCCAACTGTGATTTTCATCTGAGGCCTAATATGTGTACAGTTAGCAGGTGTGTTGAGAGGGAGGCTTTTCAATCTGCTGTCATCAGCAAAAAGAATGCTTGAGAATCTCAATGATTTTGACTATGTGCTGAGGATACTCCGCAGCAGCGTACTTCTAACTGATGGGATTTAGTATTCACCAATTTGCATTCATCCACAAACAACATAAGTCTGAGTAGCAAAGACCCAGATGTTGCGAAGCCCGTTTTCCTTTATCTTTGTTAGTAGAAATTGACTTTGGAGCATCCAGATTGTTACTAGTAAGTTTAGTGAATACATGAGTTTGATCATCCATCAGTCCTAGTGAAATACACCTGCTAGTGTAAAACAAGCCATGGCAGCTGGCTGTGCTCCCAAGAAAATGATTCCAAGGTTGAGTAGCTCCCCATAGGCATCCCTTGGCTACTCCAAACTTATTGCTCATTGAGCAAGGGTCCTTTGTCTTGGACTGCATCAACCTATTGCTGAATGGATCATTCATTCTGGTCAAGTCTGCAGAATTATCAATAGATATCCAAGCATTTTAAAGGTGTGTGAAGAGGTGGGTGTCATGGGAGCTACTCTTACCTGAACCAGATTGGAAGGCACTTTTCAGAACCAACTTATAAAGATAGCGTTGGCAAGCGAAGTGTAGTAGTGCTTTGACGAGTTTATTCTTTAGCAAGATGCAGGCATCTGCCAAGTAACCAGTGTTTGATGCAGTTGTATAAATCACCAGGCTTTCACTTAGCTAGCCAAATCCCATTCTAGGTGTTTGTCATGGGTGGCTTCAGACATAGCTTCACCAGTGCGTAACTAGCAAATGCGGTCAAGTCATAAACTGCAGAAGCCTAATACATTTGTTGCGCATGATCTCTTGTCCACTTTATGCTGAGTTTATTTTTAGCAACAAGGAGCTTTTATCGGAACGGTAGAGTAATGGTATTCTATTTCCCGTCGCTGGAAGTGGTTACACTTGAAGAAAACTGTGGTTCTTGAAAACACTCTGTAACCAAACTGTGTATCTGGATATCTACAGCAACAAAAATGACATACAGTAAAACTTATACATGGATGTGCTACCAATAGAACGTGCTAAATTACTCTGATATTTTGAATGGTAAATTTCTTCAATACCAGGAACAAAACTAAGAGGTGGGACAGTGAACTGCCAAACATGTAAGCTATAGCATTGGAATTTTTATTAAATTTCATGCAACTGATAAATCCAAAGCCTTTTTCTTTTATGGATTGTTCGTTTGTGTCATAATATGTTTGGTTTTTCATCCCAAGCTTTATCATCATAGATTCCAACTTTCTTGCACTTGACACCTCCTGCAATTCAAAGGCATTGTGAAGCCCTAAAGCGTAAGTGATTAAAAGTTTCGTCTTGTTCTAAAGTGCATTGGTGAGATATCTTTTTGTTAATACATTCAACACCTTCATGTTAAGATTTCAAATTTACTGTGTAGAACATGTTAGTATGTAGAATGTCCCTTGAAGTATAGGAAGTTTGTGTATTACAGTATTTGCTTTTCTATGTTTTAATACTTGATCTCGAAGTGGAAACTGACATCTTTTATTTTCGAAATAATTACATTTTGGTACTGGATATAGAATGAGACTAATGACCATGTCTTCAATTTTTCAGTTATTATCAATTCATAACATTATCCATGCACAAGTCAGTTTTATGACATTGCCACTTACTTCTATCTATCCTCAAACTATTAATTTGTACAAGCTTTGTCATTTTGAGAAATTCAAATCCCATTGTTCTATCATCTTGCTAGAACTTCAACTTCAGGTGTGTATGAAAGAATTCTTTGAGGTGACAAACTCAGTATCTGCTATCAGTACCTTTATATTTTTCTTTAGTAGATTTTGTCTGGTTTGCTTGTGACAGTTTCATATTTGCCTCTCCTGGACAGCTGTTTGCTTAATCTTTTATAATTGAGTTCATGCACTTGAGACCACCACGGATTCTTCATTGGTATTAATGTTGATGCCAGATTCTGAGGTGATTCCTGTAATACATACGACTAGTGTCAACCATAGTTGTCTCATTCTTGATAGTCAATATCACATAGCGTATTCATAAGCTGATTCTATAACTATGTTAATATATGCAAATTATTACAGCATTACATCGCCTTCTTTTTCCAACTAAAATACTGATAGGATGAATTACATATCACTCTAATTGTTTCAGATGATTATAACAATCATATAAGTATTGTGCACTTTAGACCTAAGTATGCAATGATTCTTAATGATGAGGTTTCATATATGGTATAAAATTTATCTATTTTGTGAGTCAATCATCAACATCAATTTCTTTACTTCCACAATTTATTATTGGTGCACAGTGAGCTCATTTAGGAATCTAGCTAAAGGTTGATGAGCCAAAATTTCCTCAAAATGAAAGGCTAGATATCCTGGGACCTCAAACGTTAGAGGGCTGTGGGATGTAATCATAATGGCGGGCTACTGTTGGTGCCTGAAACACTACTGTGAGAGCAGTTAGGCGGTAAGAGAATTCCAGAAGGAAATTAATGCCTTACACCAACAAAGATAAAGAAGTAAAGGTGTGTGAATAAATTTGTATCAAGAAAATCAACATAAATTTGTGCTGTTTGGACTCAGTAAATACATCTTTAAGAAAATCCAATTTTGATTTTGCAAAGAACATTGATATGATAGAAGAATTTTGACTACAAATTCGGAATCAGCATTGCAGAGTTAAGTACAAATCTCTATCTGTGTGAAGAATGTAAAAAAAGTTGAGAAATGTCGCTTAGTGTAATGTATCCTTTCATAAAATGTCTTTGTAACAGTGTAATGAACTTTTATCTTAGATAATTATTTTGAAAGTATCTGGTATCTTATAATATGATACTTTTTGTGACTAACTGTATCTTGCAATAAGATGCCTTTTATTGCAGCTAGCAGTTGTAATAAGATAAGTTTGTAGAGTATCTTGCCCACCTCTGATCCCAAATAGTGTTGTCCAGGAATATGGGGAGCCACAGTGGGCCCTCGAGTAGAAGCTGTGTACCAAAGGTTATCCAATGCATCTGACGTTTTGGGTACCTATCCTTACATCATTGCTCTGTATGGTCTCCCGATTTTGCAATAGGAATCTACTGTTTGATTTACACCAATTACATGGCTTTAAACTATTGTATTCTTCCATCTAGGGCATGGATCGCCTCATAATCTTATAGATGTCTAGGCAACATATCTCTACCTTAAAAGTGAGCGAATGAATGGACCCAACCCATCAGCCATACATGCCCAACACACTATTAAAAAGCAGGCGTTGTTTCCATTGCATGTCGGTAGACATATTCTGCTACACCCATACCCCACTACGGAAAAGTGCTTTGGCTTGCCACTGTCCTTAAATATCTCCTTAAATGTTGTGTAAAATTGCATGAGCATTATGAACATAGAAGAAGAGAGGTTTTGAACAGCCAAGCGATCAATGGAGTTTTTGAAGTCATGCGCTTTGGAAAGCGTCCCTCTGGACAGTAGGACAAGCACTGTTTTTTTGTTTTAGTAAGTAATGCCAGGGAAAGGCCATAGGTTTTATAACAAGGCCTCAACAAAGGAAAAACTGAGAAAATGAGGGGAAGTTTATATAGAAAGGGAGACAAGATCAAATTTGTTGATGTTAGATTAAAAGATAACGAATTGTAGGATTCAGGGAAAGTAGTGGGTGGCAATGAGTTCCACTTTTTAGAAGTTCTGGGAATGAAAGAAGATTTGTGAGATAGAGTTCGTGGATTAGGTAGTGTAACTT
>WIPJ01067477.1:0-10450 GCA_018155075.1 Cassiopea andromeda
ACCACCATCACCACCACCACCATCACCATCACCACCATCACCACCATCACCATCACCACCACCACATACTTTCATCAAATTTGCACGAACTGAAAAATCGATCCTGGAGAAAACTGGGAGAACATGCCCCCCCGTTCCTCCTGTGAAGCCACCACTGACTATTGCAACTCTATTTGACAATCCAGTGACGAACCAGCTTTAACATCAACAAGAAAACTTACGTAACAAATAGTAGCACTATCAAAAAGATTCAAAAACACTCTATTGATACTTCAAACCTTTGCACTTGTAGTCATCAGGGCAAATTGGAGCAAATTTAGCAGAACATTCATGGTAAATTTTCACTTGAATACAATTAAACCTACCAAAAATATCACGCCGAATGTGAATACTGATAAAATAAAAAGCTTTTCTTCTAATGTTAATTAACCAGTTATTTCACAATAGTTTGTCTGAGGAAAAAGAAATTTTTAACACGGATATAATTCTAAACAATGAATTCATTGCAAGTTCTTAAAGATTACTCTTTTGTACTTAAGTGTAGGGGGTCTAAATAGCAGGGGGGTGGATATTTTCTAGATTTACATAAAGTGGAGGGGTGATAATAAAATGACCTTCTGGGAAAATCTCAACAACCATGAAGGAAGTAGAAAAGTCGATGATCCTACCAGGTGGTACTAAGCAAATATTGGATGGAGTGGTAGACAGTGTTCTACCTGACCAGGGTTATGAAGTGCTTGATGGAGAGTTGACTCATAGATAATGGGATGAAAATGACAATGAGAATTTTGCTGATAGCGATAATGGCCAAACTTTGCGAAAATGGGGGGTCATTAAAAACACCCTGAGGGGTAAAACTTTTCAAAAAGTGCAATATGACCTCCCACAATTAAGCACAAGAGTATGAGTGATACTGTAATTTTCAAGTTAAACATACGGCCCTGTGCTCCACCCATTCGATATGATTGAATTCAAAAACTCCTCCAAGATCCTCTGGCAATTGCCTGATTTCAACGTGATTGAAGATTGACTCGCGGTTTTCCAAGAATATGATCTAAAGACAAAGAATTAACATGCACAAACATAGAAACCATGGCGAATAAAACGAGAACGCAAACAGGCCATAACGATGGAGTTTAACGAGAAACGAATGCTCTTTACTTCTTACTATAAAAAATTCACTGTATTAGTGACTAATGTCCCATTCACACTGCTCCGTTTTGTGTAAACGCCGTGTGAACTGTTACACAACGACGGAGGCTTAGATCTGCGTTTTTGTACAAAAACGGAGCAGTGTGAACAGGGCATAAGTCTCAAGGTTATTGTATTAGGCAAAAATAAACCAGTAACTGCATAGCAAGCACGTACCTTTCCATCAACAATATTTTGAAGATCGTTACTCTCTTTATTAAAGTACTTCTGGAAAAATCCTTTTGGCTTAAGAACAAGAAGTTTATGTATGTGAAGGTTGCCGACACCCTGTTGAAAATGACCAGAAAATTAGGAAAAGTGAATAGGAAGGTGAATTCCCCAACGTAAGGAAATGCTCTCGATTTCTGCATTAATTCTAATTTCATTCTTATATTGAAATTCATTTTCATTTCATCTTCATCATTTAAGCAAAGTAGAGTATGCAACTAAAAGCTGATTTTTATACAGCCCTACAAAATAATACAAAAATAAATAATCTAACTACATTCATACAAAAAGAAGAAATTACAATAAGAACTAAGTACAATAATATAAATAGAAGCGAAAATTAAAAAGTTATGGAGTTAGCGAAAGGATTCCTACTGATTTCTTAAGCTTTTATGAACTGAATTTGAGTTTGCGCATTTTTTGCATCAGCACTTAACTTGCTCCAGAGTCGTGCTCCTCTTTAAGAGATGCATTTCTGACCATTGGAAGTTTTTGGAAGAGGCAATTTAAGATCAGTTTTAGTATTGCAAAGCTCCATGTTATTTTGAGACTACGTTTCGAACAAACTCGTGAGGTAATTGGGTGCTTCATTATTTATTGAATTATGTACCATCATGTCAGTTTCCATATCAATAAGTTCCCTTATAGTTTGCCATCCTAGTTTTCCAAATGTGGCTGAGACGTTGCATCTTAAGGTAATCGTACATCAGAATAGGTAATCCACTTACAAAAAGAAAAATTAAGCCACTGGGTAATTTATAGCAAAAAGATTTCATAAAAGTGCATTCCTGCATGCAGAAATACTTGAATCGAGGCTTGTAATACGTAACCTTTAGCTTTAGAAAGAGAGACTTGACATCATTCCAAGTTGATGTTCTTCGATCGACTATTACTGTAAGATAATCTATCTCCCACAATAATCTATAAAAAAGTATAAACTTATCACAAAAGTAAAACTTCGATTATACTTAACAAAAAGTGCAAGTTTTACTTTCTATTTACAAAGATTTGCTTTTAGGTACTATCAAGCTTTGCATAAGAGTCTCTAAACTACAGAAAAAGTTCTCAAAATGTTAAGCAAGGATACAATCCCTTTATCAAGTATCAATTTGATTTATTTACAATTTGGTTGGGTGCATAGGACCATCCATTTGCGCATCCTAATCATGGATAGAGTGTCAGGGTAGGCATGAGGTACAGTTATTTCTCGATTATCCGGTCGCCACCGGACACAATTTTCGAAAAGGGGGTCGGATCAGTGGCGCAACCAACATAGGAGAGGTTTGGGAAATTTCTTAGGACCTCAAAGCTTTGGAGGTCCTGAAGGGGCCTCTCAGAGGTTTTCGAAAGAAAATATGTTTTTGCTATGGACCTTTTCGGTGTGACGTCAAATCGAGCGTTGTCCATGACAACCAACTCCACCGGGTGAAAACAACCATCGATCCAAGTAGTTTATCATGCACCGTGCTTCATTTCGAGAAAAGAGTTTTTTAGTCATTGGTGTAATGATGTCATACCCAAACTTTGGCAGACTGCCAGTAGTAGTACAGGAAAAATACATTTAAGAACTAGATGTCGCAAGCCTGACGGACTGTCCTCATCAATTGCCAAAATGATTGCGACCTGATGATCTTTCGCCGTGGCCTAACGTGGAGCATTCCGCCGATAATTATCAATGTAGCTGTACGACTGGGCTATACAGCAGTGACTGCTTGAACAGAAAACAGTAGAATTTGAACAATAACTTACTTAAGGTATTGCTGGGACTAAAATCGGTAGGGCGCTTCCCCTACTATACTTACTATCCCAGATATGATTAATGTTATGTTAATCAGATTGGCTTTTATAGGGATGAAGTACTAGCTGCGATTGTCTTCAGAATATGAAGCTTGAAAAAGCAAGGTTTTTCTCGGAAGGCCGAGATTACAATGCTTCTTGCAAGCAAAACAGTAAAAAGTAAAAAATACGGACTATTATGTTTGAAATGACGTATAAACTCAAACAATTTTACGAGGGACCTTTACCAGATTGGGGTCATTTGTTAGGAACTAGGCTTAACTTCCTTTCCAGTGCTAAACAAGAAGCTTCCTTGCAACCAAATCTTTCACTCCTGTAAGCATATTAAAACCAAGCCTTTTGTATTGCCCTTCCATATCTTATTAGATGCATTAAAGGGCTTCCTTCGTTCCCTATCGTAAATTGAAATGTGTTCGGCAGACAAATTGGATAACATGGCCGCACAGTGGTTCGACTAATAGAAAAAATTGAATCAAGTTTGCGTATATTTTTTATGCAGTTAAGAAAATATACCTTTGTCGTTAAAATGAATTGGATCTAGTTGGGCCTAGTCCAGATACAAACACGCAACATCAGCTTTCCCTTATTAGCATATAACCAGCAAACGAGATAAGAAAACAAGTAGGTAAATAATATTTCGTAGATTTTTGCTTTTTCGGCATCTGCCCATGAAACAAATGCACGTATTTGGTGTATAGATATCAAGGATTCCCGTGAATATTGACTCTCCTCGTGGCCTAGGCCCACTTCTTCTATTCTACGCTTCTATCTTTTCGGAAAACTGTGAAAGCCAACATCTTTCTGCATCTTTCTATGACATGTACAACCCAATACAACAAAACCTTTTCATATTGGCAATACAACTAACGCATAAAATCTATCAACATTAAGCCACACCCTCATACTCTCTCACCTAATAAGTAGGCTGTTTTCACCCATTACTTGTTGCTAAGCGCGGTTGTCAAGTGTAGCCGAAAAGGTCTGTATTTGGAGTGAAAATCAAGATGAGACTATAATCTATCTGAATTGCCAAGGGTCCCGAGTGTGTTTATTATGGCAATGGGGCAGATGATCCAAAAAGGCCGCTTAAGAAAACTTACGCTTTGGAAATCGATGCAGCAGAAAAAACTAAGATAATTAGACAGTGTTCTTATTATACCCAAGTAGACTTTGCATCAATGGTCTGAGACATCACAGTTGAGTTCACATTATCAACAAAGGCGCAATGCTCATTAGCTTTCGTTTCTCAGACATCAACTCAAAAAGTGAAACTAATGCTGACGGATCCATTAGAATGGTCTTTGGCCGATTACGGAGGCAAGATAAGCAATTGCCAATCATTTCGATTTCGATGTACGATTTCGCCCGATACGTTGGAAATCGGGAAACTTTTTAGCAGATTTTGCTTCAGCTTTATAAGAATAGTGAAATCTGGATAGTCGCGGGACGGTTAATGAAGAAGAGACGGAAAATCAAGAAAGCACTGTACCATGACTTGTGTCCTAGTTACCAACCTACTAACAAGCAAATCAAAACAGGCCCTCTCTTTATCTTGATTGCTGATGATAACTCTAGCCAGAATCTAAACATTGGTTTAATCATCGTCTACAGCACCACCTGATTTTGTCAATAACTGTTTCACTGTCATGAGTTGGATTATTTGTCACTCCTTGGTTTTTGTGGCTATTGAAATTGATGACGACGTGGAATTTAAAGACTTCTAAGGCGCTTCAAATTATCATCAATTTTCCCTGGAGTCAGTTTTCATCTGTCATTTGCTTAAAAGAGGAGATTGAGTCAGCTACACTCAATCCACTCTGTAACCCCAACAGTTACTAGGCAGAGCTGTAGCGTGAGCCATTGAGTCTGCTTTTCACAGAAAGGGCCTGGTTGGATGGTTTGCCACAGGTCATCAACACCTGCCCTAATTCTGAATCTCTGTGACACAAACCACTTTCAACTTAAGGGGAGTTGTCTCTCTGTGCCCCCTTGCCACCACATGGAGGTCTCCAACCATGGGCTAGCCATCATCATCGTCATCATCCTCATAATTATCATCATCATCATTATCATCATCATAATCATCATTATCACAATCATCATTAATCCTATTCCTGAAATGTCCAACCCTTTGTCAATGATGGTCAGTAGCCAAAAAGTGAGTTTCAACATAGTAAATTTATGACATAGTAGGAAGCAAATTGCACTTTACCTTGCAATAGAGCAAAGGTAGTGGATAAGTTTGAGAAACTCCCCATTTCCAACAGTTGCACAATCAACTCCAGAATTGTAAAAAATCAAGAGAGGGTAGCCATCTCTATCAATACCTCCTGCAAAAGGAGAAGTATCTGGTCAGAAGTGGAGAATTGCACATACTTGAATAGTACACAAAACAGAAGAAAAAATATAAACATTTCTAAGGAAACTGATCCTACTCATGGAGGCTTTAAATATAAAAAAATATGCATTTGCAGCAGTAGTGCACAGATTTGTAGAGGGATACTAATTTTGGCTATGATGATGAAAAATTTCTTCCTGTATCCATAATAGATAACCAGACACCAACATTAACCTAGGAAGAGTCAAACCAAGAATTCTGAGGTTTGGCACTTCCTGAGTTACTATTAGAGCTGGATAATTTTATATTCATAAAGTAGTTGCTCAATCTAATCTACCACTTCTTGCAAAAAGTCTCTGAAAAACTAGTATAGTGCCTTCAAAGAATTTACTTCACAGTATATAAAATAAGAATGAAATAAAAGAATGAAAATGGTGTCCTATTTGCAGAGCTGCCAAGAGGGGGCAGAGGGGGCACATTGCCATATGGCCTCAAACCTGAGGCACCTCATTATCCACAATTCTTCAAGGACTGGGTGGACTCACAAAATGAGACCAACAATAATTTCTAAGGATGATTCCTAAATTTTGCTGCTCACTTCACATGCAGGGGGCCTCACATCTCTCTTTCACCCTGAAGCCCCTACTAAATCTCTTGGCAGCCCTGACTATTTGCATACCAGTAATGATTGCAAACTTCTTTTGAAGGAGGTCAGCTATTTCAAGAACATCAACATTATCATCCATAATTTACTTCATTTCTATGAAAACAACTAATAGCAAAAAAGTTTGAGTTGCATTGAATGAAATAAAACAGAACCAGATCTACATTAATTCATAAGCCAGCAGTATCTATTTCAAAAATAAATTAGAATGTTTAAAAATCATCAGTTCAACCAATACATCATTCCAAAAACTTTGAGAATAAAAGTAAGAAAAAGGTGACTTGATGGATTCTGACTGATACTTAATAGCAATTTTAAACCAAATACAGTTACAATTCTCTCTCCTATTACATAGCAAGATAAATGAAAGCATTCTCTACCATCTTCTACAACTCTTGTTTCAACCTTGCTTTCACTAATATCTTCCAAGCCTGCTTACCTCTCTATATGCCAAATTATGCAGTATTTTGTATAGAAATGAAAACAACAGATACCCTAGCAAACAGCAGATATAAATTTCCAAGCATATGTGAAAAATATCCTTCATACCAGCAGTATCATTTAAATAATTTATAATTGCTGTCAACTTAAAAGCTCCTTAATATCCCATAACATTAGAGAGGAATTAAAATACACAGTTTTATCATTACAAATTCATAGTTTATTCATCTTAGTTCATAGAGAGCAATATCAATAATGTCAATTTTTCATAAGAATGCTAGACCATTTCACTACAAACAAGATATAACTCACAAAAACTGCACTCATCCAATACCAAAGCAAACAGAAGTTGAAGATTTTTGTTGTAAATCATGATAAAAAGCAGCTGTACTAACACGAACCAACATTGGCTGACCATAAACATAGCAAGTGTTGTTTTACAGGTATATTGTTGTGAGAGAATAACATTCGAAACGCAGAATAAATTTACTTTATACGCAAACTGACTCATCATGTTTACAAGTATTTCACCTTCTCTGATATTTGCTAAGCTTCTTTTCGTACTGCTTACATTCGAGAAACCATAGTTCTATTCCTGATTAGCTACAGAGCAGCGACTAGCCTTCAATAGTTAATCTATCCCTGCTCATATACTTTTGCAGTTTATGTTTACTCTTGACTGCTATACACAATATATTTCAAATAAAAGACCAAATGGCAGGACTTCGACATTTCAATAAATGCGTGAACCGCCCCCACAAAACTTCTAAGCAGTAAGCGCGACTAGTGTAGAGAAGTACTCTTTTCCAGAATAGTTTCAAGGCTACAAATACAACAGTAAATCGTAAATCTTATGCTAACGAATCACTTATACAGCCAGACGACATTGGCAACAAGAGGAAAGTTTGATATCAGGAATGTACCTGCTACTATTCATCATTTGCCATCCGGAATAAAGCCTGATAATCAAGGCCAGTATCTCACACGTCACCTAAAGTATACAAAAATCTTGATATTGATTCAATTTGAAAAGAATGCTCCAGTTGCTACAAAATCATATTTCCTTTTGATATTTAAGGTTGGCAGTCTAATGAATCTTTTGATTCTACTGGCTCTTCTGTGCTTTGTTGTCGTTTGGGATGACAACAACTTCCGCAGAAATAACAAGGATTTATAATGCTCCTCCCCACTGCCCCAGGTCCCTTTGCCTGACTGGAAGTGGAAGGAAATAAACACTCCTGTACGAGAATATTACCAAATCTTTCACTGAGCTTTCATTGGGGATTTTCCGAGACACTTTCCGCTGGAGGGGGGGGGGGATTGACTATTTAATCAACTACTGTTACTTAGAAAAAATGGTTGCGGAAAGCAGTGCAGACAACTCTCTTGCAGCATGGTTGGCTACTGACCAACATATGGAGGGGCGTGACCCCCACGTCCGTCCCCAAAAGCCTCAAGATTCTTAATTTTTTCCGATTTGCGTCCTTGATTATTCCTAAATTCTTCTTTACTACCTAAGGTGTAAATACGTCTGGAAATCAAAGGATTATATTCGAGTTTTTATTGATGTCTTACTTTATCACAAAGCCAAGTAAAAGTGGAACAGAATCATAAATATTGTATCGATAGTATAGAAGTTAATTTACAAGCAGTACTATAACTCGAAAAAACAAAATTTATAAGCTTTGATGAAGCTTTTAACTTGCATTATTTTTACATTATTGTTAAATTTCAGCGATTCTGAGCTTGTACATTCTTATAAGCTTTATTCTTATCAAAAGATGTGTCTTTTTGACCAGCAGAGCAATCAAAATTGAATTCATCATATCTTATAAGACTTCCAAATTGATTGACCATATTGTCCAGGCTTCAGTTCTACTAACTAAAATTGAAGGAAAACTTCGAAGCAAACTTTACAACAAATTTAGTTGGTCATTGAACAAAGTCGACAAGTAATCTATTTGTTAGATCATCAACAAGTATTACATCTTCATATTGTGGCAATGCATCTTCTAAAGAAAATATACTATTGGGCCAAACCTAAATGTGAGCCTCGTTTTATACGTAATGGATTTCGGCCTGAATGGTCTGTAGTCTCCTTATGGACATAAGCAATATGTCTAGCTACGTGTTTTTTTCTTTAATAAGAAACTGCAATCCGCACCTAGGACTAAGATTTTTTAATTTGACGTAAAAATTCTAGTACTAAAAAATTTCTAAATTAGTTTCTTATTCTCGGAGTCTATATTGTTGTTGTTGTTGTTGTTGTTTAAACCTTATTGTTTAAAAATCGATCACTTCTAGATTGAAGTAAACGCTCCTTGTCACGAAAACTACCCAAGCAAGTCAAAATTACAAGGTGCAATCCAATCACAACAAATATCTCACAAATTAACGAGTGGAAACCATTAAATGTATGCTTTTTATACATATTGATATTGTACAGTTTCTTAATTTTTCTGGAGAATAGTACTAGAATTTCTTAATTTTGTAACCAGCCTCGTACTCGTTTCTTACATATCAGTTTCTTATAAAAATCTTGTATTTTGCAATCATTCAACATGCTAAAAAAAGTCTGAGCCATTGGTCCAATACCCTAAAGCTTTGCTTTTTTACTGGTTAAGGAGAGGACCTACTAGGCTAATCGCTCAGTGGTGGCAATTTTAAAGGTGCCCTCTACTATGATTTTTAGCACTGACTATCCAACTGGCCCAGTTGCATTTTGGAAGTGGCTCGGTACAATTTGAAGTGTAATTCCATGATGGGTCTACTTCCCCTTCTTCTTGGAACTCTTCAAATCTCTTTGTATCATAATACGTCAATGGAAAGCTTACTATTTTTAATAACCACTCGTGCAGAAGGCTAATTTTTTGCAATCCATTTCCTAGATCTTTCTGCAATTTTCAGAGAATCTGTTTTTGCTACTTACAAGAAGCTAAAAATCCATTTATAGAGTGGTGTGGAAAGGTAAACCAAAACTTGAAAAAACCATGAAATTTTTAGACACTGTGCGTTTTTAATAAGAAAGTGGCTTATAACAAAGTAATGCTCTGCTCCTCAAAAAGTTAAGAAAGTTCAGTACTGGATTTTTTAAAACTTACGGAACTTTTTTTGTGTTTATGTATTTAAAATTCGAATTAACTATGTACAAAATGTCATGTATGTGATGCTGGCTGCCCCCTAACAGTTTAACTTCTGCTATTGATTAAGATTTATCATCATTTTAAGTATACATGGAGCTTTTTAACTCTTCATTAATGTGCATGCGCAAAACATTGGAACTCAAACATTTTTTGTTAAGAAATTCGTAAGAAAGTGCTGATATTGGAATTGTGAAAAAGTTAAAAATGTATCAGTTCTGGGCCAAAAATCTTCATTATAAAAAATGTTTACATATATGCAAGAATCCTTCCAAAAAGCTGCAGAGTGTTAAGAATGACATGCGATTGTTCGGACACCTGCGATTGTTTGGACACCGTGACCAAACGATCGCATGTCCTTCTTAAAGAAAAATCAGAGAAATCGTGCTTGGAATCGCAGAGGGAATGAATAATAAAGGACGACCACACAGAGAATTGCTGGATGACATCAAGCATAATACCAGAAAAAGCTGAATTAATAGATGCATAATTGATTACATCAATCTATGACTACATTTCAAAACAATCTAATTTCTAGTTTATCTTAAAATCAAACGTCATGCATCCAGGGCGTGGTCAGTACTATGATTGTGGGGGCATCAAGGAAACTTCTTGGCCCCACCGTCTACTTCTGTGAAGATTTGCTTCTAC
>WIPJ01067477.1:10597-22463 GCA_018155075.1 Cassiopea andromeda
ATTTCTCGTCAACTTTAAAGAAATCCAGAGAACCATCTTGGCAAAGTAGGGGGGCATGGGCTCCCCATACCGCGCGTGGCCACTCCACTGTATGCTTCGTTTTTAAGTTGAAAATAGAACTGCAAGTGAATATTACTGGCGCATGATTCTCTACTACCAAGAACAAACCTTGCTTGTACTGGCAATTACATTCTTTCATTGTCTTAAATAATTTCCCTTACGATTTCTTTTGAAACAGCAGAAATAAATGACAACCACAGAAGTTAATGCGAAACCTGGTTCACAATGAAAATTCCTGTTGAGTCATCTCCAATTTTACACAAAGTTTTTCTAAAGGTTCAAACAGTTCTATTGAGAAGAAGGGAACCAGCCATTGTTGTTCAAACAACACGAAATGCATGAGGAAACTCATTTTCTGGAAAGTCTGTTTACACTCTTTTTTCTACAAAAACCAGTAAAAATGAGGCTCATGCAAGCTGTTCATACTTTTCCCAAATTTTGAAGCTGGATTGGTCTCATTTTGTTCTAAAATTAGTTGGGTTCTTGGTTGCCCAAAAAGGTTCTTGAAGATGTACAGAGATCCTAAAGCAGGAATTGGTCTTCACTTGAAAAGAAGTATAAGGGCTGGCTCACCCCAACTTTGAAGAGTCTCTTTTCGCTGAACAAAATATACTGCACGGCAATTGTCGTTGTAAGCAGAATATGAGCATGGCTTTCATGGAGGAAACCTCCAAGCCTCCCCTTTCTTCCCCCTGCTCTTGTGTCCAGCCAAAATTTTGTGGCTAGAACCTCCTAGTAGCTACACTTCTTTTTTCAAAATACACTAGCTGCAGGCTTGGTTGCATTATGACAAGTAAGAATCAAGTGAAGACCTTTGCGGCTGATTGTTACTTTGGCGTGAAAGTAAGTGACAGTAAATGAATCTCCAGGAAGAAACTCGTATGAAGTGTACCATTGTATTTATCAAACAAAATGTTCAACTTAAGCAAAGAGGACGTTGTATTTTAAATTTATTACTGAAATGCTGTCATATAGCATATATTATTTGTGCAAGGGAATATCTAATTTTACCTGGCAAAATCTCTGATACCCCTCACCAAAGTATTGTAGAAATGATGCCTCAGAAACACATCACAAATCCCAAGTACTAGATTTTGATATCATTATACCAATTATATTTCTATTTCAGCAAATTCTTTCAGGAAGCTAGGGCCTTCTGCTCCCTTTATTTCCCCTAGGCCAAAAAATAATGAATTGCTACCAACGATCATTTGTGGAAAATGATATTCCGATTATGCTGTTTTTATTGCATTTTTTGCAGGCAAGTCTCACCCATAGCATGGCTGGCTTCTACACCTATGACCACCCGCTCCCCAATCAAGTTCATGTCTATACCCCCTGTTAAGCCTAACATCACAAAGAATACCTTCAAACTTCAAGATGTAGGTTCCCTTACTTTAAGGTCACCAACATTGTTTGGGACGGGAAGAGCATAAATCAACCCTGGGCAACTAAAGGTTTCAATCTCAACAGAATCAACAATTTCTGGTAGCCCAAATTCTATCCATTTTGTAAACGAATCTATTGAAAATTTATCACCTTAACACAGAGGTTCCCAACCGCCGTGCCGCGGCACATTAGTGTGCCGCGGAATGATTATTGGTGTGCCGCGAAGAGATTTCACTTTTGAATTTAATTCAAGTGATTCCAATTTCCAATAGCCAGTTGAAAGCTGGCATATCGACTTACAGACGCGCATTTTAATTTAAAACTTGGAAAGAAGATGAGAGTAGCGTCGCTTTCTGCTTTCGCTCATTACTCACACATGTGCCTGTGCATGACATAATTCGCTCTCGGTGTCATCTTCCCCTTTTCGCCGATGACTAAAGGGGCGTTTACACTGGCCGTAAAGATGCTGTGCAGCAAAGTGACGCAGCCACATTACTCATTGCGCACGCGTTCGTTTCATAAAGACGTAAAAGAAAATGCTCCCTAAATTATATTCTGTACGGCCTGTTGCAACCGTTTAGCCATAGTTTATTTCGATACGGCATGCCGCAGACACTGGGCAATGTAAACATTCTTACAGCGATAGATAAATTAGTTGCTTTTAAGAAAAAAGTTGCAATATGGAAAAATAGATTTAAGGTAGACGATTTGGATATGTTTCCATCAGTTCGTAAAACCTGCTTAACCGAGATAATTCTTATTATTAGTTCGCATTTGACATGTTTAGAAAATAGAATTCAAGAATATTTTCCCTCAATCAGCATTGAAGAATTTGATAGGATTCGCAATCCTTTCTTAGATTTATCGGTCACCAATCTCTCCAATTTTCACTTGCGTGAAGAGGAGGAATTAGCAAGTCTTTCCAGTGATCGTGGACTCAAACTGAAGTACGCACGATTACCATTAGATGCCTTTTGGATTTCTGTTATGGAAGAGTATCCAACATTAAGTCTTATTACAATTTTCAACTTCCTATCTATGTGAGCTAGGGTTTTCTTACCTAAGCAATATTAAGAACAAAAAACGTGTAAGACTTAAAAACACAGAAGAAGAGTTAAGAGTATGCCTCTCTCACATTCGTCAACAAATTGCAGCAGTAGTAAAGAAGCACCAGGCACAACAGTCCCACTGACCTTCACCATTCTCATTCTATACCTGTTACTAGATACAGCAAGTTGTATTTACATGAATAAAATTCCGTTTATCTGATCTTCTTTGTTTTCTATTGTTTTATAGCAAAATGGCTTTATGAGTAGAAAATGTTCATTTTTTGTGATAGGTGTGCCGCGAAAATTTTAAGAACTCAATAGTGTGCCGCGATATAAAAAAGGTTGGGAACCACTGCCTTAACAACTATATTTGTAGATTTTTCCATTGACTAAATTTTGATAGTCAGCTTCTGAGTTGCAAAAGAGCTATTTTCAAAGCTTGGGCCAAACAAATCGATAATTTTGAAATGGAAATGAAATTCATGCTGAAATTCATGATACTGCCTATGCACCATGCTGATTTTTTGAAATAATCCTGGCGTGACCGAATCTTTCCATAAGAAATTGCATGACACTACATTTCAAAAGTTCAGTCCTTCCAAAAATTTAGAGAACTGTTTAATACCATGAATATAGGACCCTGGGTATAGTGTTTTATAATCAGAGAAGAAAATTGTAACACTCTTTGTTAGTTTTGGGAAAAGGTGTGAATTGTAAACATAGGCAGCTCTCACGTCGTGACCAGTGGAAAATTGCACCGTTAATTGTACGGCTCTTAGATCCAAACGGTAATAAAAGCTGGTCAAACTCAAGGCAACTCATTGCTGAAATAAAATGAGCACCATATAGTACGAGGGTGGCCAACCATTGAGATATCAAGAGTCACATTTTATCCTGTGTTACCTGCCACAAAGAGTCTCATCATACATATGGACATCAATGTTTGGCATACATGAACATCACCTTCATCCCTTCCTCTCATATAAAAATACTTGATTGAAATCAAGTGAAGTAGGCATATACAAAAAAGCCATACGTCAAAATGACTGTAAAGCTGAGTCGCCACTAGGCGGAAAATGTCGCGCTGCGAAAAGTAGAACCAATCTCTACTTTTCGCTGCTAGAATTTTCCGCCGCGACAGTTTCGAGTAGCCAATGAGGCAACAGGATATTTTTCCACCTTGACAATTTCCGCCTAGTAGGTACAGTTGAACTCATGTAATTCGAATCTTCAAAGGGATACAGAATTTGTTCGAATTACATGAGTTTCGATTTATAGGAGTTTGACTTTTTCCGGCCGAATTTTGGTAGGGAAGTATCAACGGGTTTACTGCGCTGTAAATTATCAATGTTGTAATATCCTATGGGGTAAAATGACGCGTAGTATTTGAGACATAAGTTGTTATTTTTATTTAAAACACGTGCTACAAAATTTTATGTATCATTTTTTCTCATAAAAGTCCATGATTTTGGTCTGTCTCCTATTAACCAATCTTCTATGGTTGATCTTAACTGACATTTGCGACAGTAGAGTATCACACTTTGGGTCGGTCTCAAACAACGTCAGTTTCTTCAGAGTTTCTATCGCCTCTTCAATCTCGAATTGCGACGGTGACGAAACTTGATCGTCGTCCTTCAACACATTTTCAAAACAGTCTATTTCAGCGAAGCGTTCGATTATTGAAAGTTCGAATTTAATTGAAACATTCCATTGTTAAAAAGTTCGAATTTCACGAGAAAGTTTGATTATTGGAAAAGTTCTAATTTCATTGAAACGTTCCATTGCCAAAAATTTGAGTTTTAGAACTTTGAACGGATTAAAAATTTTCAAAATTCGAATTGCATGATCAAAATTTGCTCACGGGGCCAAGAAAACTGTTCGATTTACATGATTTTTCGAATTACATGAGTTCGAATTATAGGAGCTTTCTTATAAGGATTTTAGAGTAAACTCGGACGGGACCGGAGAATTCGTTCGATTTATATGATTATTCGAACTATAGGAGTTCAAATTACATGAGTTCAACTGTATTCGGCTTAAGAGCTGCATAACACCAGGCGAAGAGCCACATGCGGCTTGGAAGGTAGGGGTTAGCAACCCCTTATATAGAATCTACATGCAAGGATTGGGAACTTTAAGGAGCTTGTTCTCAAGTAGATGGGGACATGGGGCTACAAGCCCCAAAGTTTTCATACCCCATCATTAGCGCCTCGGCTTTTCTAGAATGGTATAAAATTTTTAATTTGGGATATATATTTATAGTTCACTGCAGCTATATATGGCAAATCTCTATGTTCGAAAAAGACATTTCCTGGGGATAGTTTTTCTGGGGGCTCGTCTCCGGACCCCATCCATCTTTCTCCCGAACATAGTAAGTCCAGAGACCACGATCCCCAAGACTTAGCCTACAAGAAGTTCCCCCTGTTTCAAGATCCCTATTATGGCTGGCGCTGCAGAAATAGCGGTACATAAAGCTATTGGATAGTATTTAAATATTTACTTAAATAATGTCTTATATTTACATTATATCACATTACATAGTCAACCAACTCATGTTGCATTAAAAAGAATGAAATAAAACAAGACAACTTCTTGCTTCATGGAAGTTACCGTTAACACTTTTTTGGGAGCATTTAAAAAATTGTCAAGAAAAACTATTTGGTCAGATACGTAAGTGATCACGCTATGACGTCACGGCGTGACTAGGCCTGTGTCACGATTAAAGAAGTTCGTAATGTTTTTCGACTTGATTCTCTGCATACGTTCTTCTAAATACACATTTTCTATTTAGCCATGAAACATAATGATGTAAATATCGGGGAATAACGTCCAGTGCAATTTCTCTTCACTAAATTTGTGACGACGTGACAAGTCACAGCGTAACATATGTGTGCTACTTTCATCAGGGAAAATATGCATGTAAGAATATTTTTTCAGATAAAAAGTTCCTCACGGTATGCAGATAAAAGCTCTTTCAGCTGGAAACATGTTAAGAATTATAACTGGCACAAGCACATAAAATTCCTGCAAACACAATGGTGTGAGAACACATTTTGAATATTCTGAAAGAATCAAATTTTTGCAAGACTTTTGATTGAAAAGTACAAAATTTATGGACCTTTTGTACACTTCTAATATTGATAACTTGAAAGTTTGCTTATTTAGCTATCGAAAAATGTGAGTACCAAAGTCACACGTGTTGTTTGACATTTTCACATTTCAAAATTGAGGCATGGAATGGTTGTCTCCTATATCTTTGTTTAATCACTTATAAGTGATCACTAGGGCGACGAAAAGTCAATAAAGTCAAAATTTCTTACCGTCTTTGGGTGACCTGAAACACGAATAAGGTTTAAAAATCCACTTGGAAGAAGTTTATAGGTTTTATAGGTTAAAATAAAGCCAAAATCAAGTTCTTAGGTCCATAAAGTCAAAATTACAAATATAGATTAAAATAAGGTTAAAATTCAACAATTGTTAGGTCAATGAAGTCAAAATTGTGAATGATAAGTCAACCATCTTCAATCTCCACTTATTTGTGAATTGACCATCGGATCTTGCTTCCCTATATCTTGATTTTCCATCGTCATGAAATTTTTTCCGCTTCTGTTCCGATTCCCATTTCTACCGCATGACTTATCTTTTGCATCTTATATTTTTTCCAGTATTTAATCTTTTCATTTAGTTGTTTTTCTTTACTGCACTGACAATGACACGAGTATAACGTTAAATATGTACTAATGAAATGGTATAGTATAGTTTATTAATAAAGTGGATTGTACCTACTACAAACTTAGGCAAATTCGCTATGTCAAAATAAGGGTCAAAATCACCAAAAAACAAGGACAAATTTTCCAATTATGGAAGTCAATTTCTGGTCGTCCTAGTGAGCACGTGTCCTTTATATCGCAGCCAGTAGCTGACTACATTCCCCTGTTTTATAAGAGCTAGAATTGCTCTTAAATTAGTACCATGTAGGCCACTTAGAGATGCATAGAAGGACAATATGCAAGAAAACATTGGATGTTTTTATTGATTGAGAGTCAAATGTTACAACCAAAATGGTTTCTTTTGCATATTAATGCTTCTTATTGCAAAAGTTTATAAACAATTATAAATAGACTATGTTAGCAGTATCCAGTGTCTAAGTTGCGAAAATCAAAGAAAAAAGTACCAAAGCTGTCAATTCTCCTCAGGCTAACAAGGACAGGACCTTCCATGTTCATTTGTTAGCGGAAAGCCTCGGTATCGTTCCCCAAAAATACTTTTCACGGCAAAACTTCAGCCTCAGCTTTGTTCTTAATTTTGTATCAAATTCGAGGCTCATGTTCTTATAAATAAAAAGGGTAGACCAGCCCACAAAACTCTTTACTGCATTTGCAATTTTACTGTCCTGTAACTCTAAAGCGTAAACCACAGGAAGTAGTAATTTAGTACATTCAAACCTCGTCTGTATGCCGTAAATGACCGAAGAACCACTCGGGACGCTTATTCAAAATTTGCCCTCGATCCAGGCGGTGATTCGGCAGGTGCGTTTATAAAATATTGCTCGGTACAGTTAACAAGAACAGGAATTTCAACAATTCAACACTCTTTGTTCACTTCAACTAGCCCAAAAGGCATTACTATGCAGTTACAATATCAACCTTATTATCATCGTCTCTCGAAAGAAACTTTAAAACCAAAAGTAAATGTTATCATCTTTACTTGACTCTTGAAGAATACAAAATTTTAGGGTGGCTACTCTTTTAAATAATATGTATAATGAGCAGCATACATTGCATTGCTTCAGTACGATCGTTTCAAAGAGCTCTCTCTTACTTATGGGGGTGGTCATTCGGCAGGGGCGATTATTGCTAAATTTAGCTCTTTACTCGGCGCGGTTATTCGGGTAGAGACGATTAGTCAACTCTGTGCGGTTATTCGGTCATTTACTGCAGTTACAAGCTCAAGGATCAAGGGTGAGCATCAAAAAAAGACTGGAACTATAAAATCATATTGTAAATAGATACTAAGTAGCATACATCTAGACAGAAAACAAAACTACAAATCTAAAACAGGGAATATAATTCAAGTATTCCAAGTTCAGTTCTAAAGAATACGTTCTATAAACAAATAACGGTATATATTGACAATATAGAGCGTTCTCTAGAAAGTCAATACTGAGTCTGGGTCCAAGCAACATTTGTGAAAAAGCACCATGAGGCTATGGAGCTATCTCTAACAATGGACCTATAAATAATGCTTCAAAAACCAATTATTTAATTTTCAGAACTTACTACGAAAGTTCTGTGGTGAGTGGAAATAAGACTCAAAAATAAATAGCATCAGGATAATATAATTATATTAATCCAAACAGAGCATGTTCTAAGTATCTCCGATTCTATTTTTTGTTCATTTTCGTACTTTCAAAGTAGTGAGCTGCTCGGAAAGCTACAATTACAGCATGTATATGTAGCTACAATTACAGAATACACGTAGAACGAAGATATATCTATGAAAACTTTGGAGCAATAAATCTAGCAAAATAAAACGATCAGAGATCTAATGACTGAACGTAAATGTTTACACATCTAAACATTGACCTTCTGCTATGCGTTGATGAGTACTACTATCAGGTGCCAAGTAAAAATCCACCCCCTACTAATTAATTTTTCGCTTTCTTTCCAACTCCCGGACCTTAATAGGACCCCCTTTTATTAATTTTAAGGAAATTAACTTTTTTTACAAACCCCTCATTTCGTTTCCTTTCTTTGTTAGTACTATTTACACCCAATTTTCATGGCAAATAGCGTACTGCTGTACATATTTTAATTTTATGCTTTATGACAACCTGTTTTTGTTCTTTTCGTCCTTGTACAATCATTTAAAGCCTTTTCTCAATTTCCAACCCCCGTTTATTGTTTATTTGGCACTTGAGATTAAGCATTCCCGGAAAAAGTGGGGTAGAATGTAATGGATCAAGGACTTAGCTCACCCAAGAACTAACTCTATGTCATCGAAAAGATATCCATTTCAAATACTGGACTAGCTGTATTTTAAATTGTCATATGTTGACAGATGCTCCCTTCTAGTGATCTGCATCAACATTTAGTAAAACAAAATACCTCAAAGGTAAACAAAACAATTTTCAACAAAAGCCACCATGACTACCACCCACTTAAGATATCAACAATAAAGAATATTCCAAGTAAGATTAAAAACCCAACTTATGTCCAAGTCTATTCTTACTCAACATCTAAAACAAATCGAGTTTCTTCAATCAAACTTCTTTCTTTTTGCTAATGATTCTTCTGATTCCACTGATACAGCTGGTGATGAACTTGATGAATAAAGTGGAGCTGATGGAGAATATTGGGCTTTTCGTTTTCTTGATTCCTCAGATAGCTCTGATCCACCTGATGGCGAGCTAGGTGAGTACGCAGGCAATCCACCCGAAGGAGAATATTGTGGCGCGCCTTCTCTGAATGACGGAGGCGCCGGGCTATAGTCAGGCATTGTAGGGCTGTACTTTGGCGTGGTAGGGCTGTAATCTGGCGCAGCTGGGCTATATTTTGGTGATGCAGGAGAATATTGTGGGGAGGATGGTGAATATTGTGGGGATGTAGGGGAATATCTTGGTGAAGCTGGGGAATAAACTGGTGATGACGGTGAGTAACGAGGAGTATCTGGAGAGTACGTGGGTGAGGTTGGTGAGTATGATGGGGACGTTGGTGAATATGTGGGGGAAGTGGGCGAATACTTGGGGGAAGCTGGGGAGTAAGATGGTGAAGATGGGCTATAAGTTGGAGAAGAAGGACTGTACTTTGGTGAGGATGGAGAATAATTTGGTGAGGTTGGAGAGTATTTTGGTGATGTAGGAGAGTACTTTGGTGAAGCAGGACTATATGATGGTGAAGTTGGAGAATATGAAGGAGACTGGGGTGAGTACGATGGAGACGAGGGAGAATATGACGGTGAGGCAGGAGAATATGAGGGTGACGTAGGAGAATATGAGGGTGACGTAGGGCTGTAGCTTGGTGAAGTAGGAGAATACTTTGGTGAAGTTGGTGAATATGATGGGCTTGTTGGAGAGTAGCTAGGGGAAGTTGGAGAGTATGATGGGGATGTTGGGCTGTAAGAAGGAGATGTCGGAGAGTATGAAGGACTGGTTGGCGAGTAACTTGGAGATGTAGGTGAGTAGGAAGGAGAAGTAGGGGAATAAGATGGTGAGGTTGGACTGTAAGATGGTGATGTTGGGGAGTAAGATGGAGATGTCGGGCTATATGAAGGTGATGTTGGGGAGTAAGAAGGGGATGTGGGAGAATAGCTTGGTGATGTTGGGGAATAGTTTGGAGATGTTGGTGAATAGGATGGGCTAGTGGGAGAGTAGCCAGGTGATGTAGGAGAATAGCCAGGTGATGTTGGAGAATACGATGGACTGGCTGGCGACATGCTTGGCGATGCTGGCATAAAAGCTGGACTTGCTGGACTGTAACTTGGACTCATTGCACTCCTTGACTGTATAGGTATATAAGGAGAAGCATCTGGCGATCCTGGTGACATAGGCTGTGGACTCCAAGCAGGGCTGAAATTACTAGCAGGACTAAATGCAGCATCAGATTGGGCGGAAGGTGAGAAACTAGGAGCGCCTGGAGTCATGCCACTTCCTAATCCTGGACTCCATGCTTCTCCATACGATGGTGTACCACCTTGATTCCATGGACTCAGCTGTGGGGACATCATATTTGTTGGTGATGCAACATTTCCAAAAAACATTCCAGGACCTGTAGAGAGTTAACAAATGAAAGGATAAGTAGTGGTAACCTATGAATATGTAATCTGCAAATCAGACGGGTAACAAAGCAATTCTTTCCAACAAATACACATTTTGCTTTTTATAAGAAAATAGTTTATAAGAAAATGCGGATCAAATTGCCAAACTCTTACGAAAATCTTGAGAAAATCGCAATGCTAAATTTCCAAAATGAAGTTTCTGCTGGGCAAAAAACGATATTTGGTCAAAATTGCATTCAAACTGTTAAAGATGGAATTCAAATTTGAGTATACAAGATTAAGAAGGAAAGTGTAACCCATTTTAGCCAGGTTATTCCTGTAAAAGTTATGAAAATGTTAAGAAAATCTTAGACTCAATTTCGGGAAAAGTTCATAAAATTGAGGCCCTATCAAAATGCTGGCTTTCTTATAAAAATACGTGTAGCAAGGGAGTAAACAATAAGCTCCTTCCTTTATTCACGAATATTTAGCCAGCATACAATGATAGATTGCAACAGCAGGCAACTCAACATGGCAACCATATGACACTGGAGAGCCTTGTTCAACTAACTCCCTGTCAAAAGGCCTCCAATCCCAGTTGCATACCAAAAAGAGGATTGTCGAAGTAGTCATAGATATCCTATCCAATATTTGCTTAAATATGATAATTCAATTCCAGGTTTTAATGTTTCCAATTTTTGATGTAGGAGGGATTTAAGCAAAACAATGTGATGCAAACATCGGTTCAAAAGCTGCTTTCAGCTCCTCTTCAACATTCAGATAAAAGATACCACTCTCAATTGGCAAAAATGCGGAGATGCCACAAGTTTCAAACAACAAAAACTGAAGCAGATGATAAATGGATAAATGACTTACCAGCACCACCTATCATCATTCCTCCTCCCATGATATTTAATGGCACCTCCATTCCTTCTTTGCATTTCTCTGCATCCAACATCAACTTGAAACTACCAGTGCCAATTGGTGGAACTTGTCCAAGTATGATATTCTCACTGACACCTTTTAATGGGTCATTTTCCGCCAAAGCAGCTGCTTCAACAAGAATGTCGACCTATAATAGAAGTCACTCTCATAATACAAAAACAATCACAGAAAACTGGACACAAAGAATAAGGGATGCAACATAAGTGAGCTTTGAAGATGAGCAAACTGCTATACATGGACCAGGCTTCTTAGGAATGCACACTAATTGTTTAATATTATGGCAAAACACAAATGTCTTCAAGGAGGATCGCACAGAGGCAATAAAAGATAACACTAACAGGTAACGAACTCTTTCAACTGTAATGACTGCATGGGTTTCTAAGGTACTTACAATATAAAAATTTTAAAAATTAATAAAAATAAAGTTTCTATGGTGCAGGAAATTGAATAACATCATTGCATAATAGAGGAGGCCAAAAGTGCAAATAATGACGATGCAAATTAAATATAACACTCCTAAGAATTTTATAAAAAAAATAATTTAAATAACTAGTTCATTTCAGTTTGACTATCAAATTTATCTTACAATTGTTTACATTAGAGTGACACCGCATGTCCACATCAGCTATAAGCTGCCCCTTACTGACTTACTGACACCAAATTAATCA
>WIPJ01067477.1:24221-47172 GCA_018155075.1 Cassiopea andromeda
TACATATATAATGTCGGGTCACCAGTAGGGAAGCAGAAAATGATACTGAATTAGAGGCTGCAGGTGACGACAAAGATTAGCTTCAGCCCTTCACTCACAAGGCAAAACATTGGATTGAAAAATTTTGACATTAGGAAAGTAAATACACTTGCTTGAAAAGAGTTTGAAAATTATGGTAACTCGGATGTCTACGCATAAAGTGTGTTGGTGTAAAAAAGCAGGTTCAAAGGTAAAAAATCTTACAGTTTCTTCAAAAGAACATCTCATAAGAGCGCCAACTTCCTGTCTGTTGATTCCATGACGTGTAATGGCCATGAGGTGACCCTTTGATGTCATTATATCACAAAGCAAAGCGAGATGACGATAATTTACGTAAGAACCGTCAAAGGAGATAACGTGGTTCATTTCTTTCTCAACAGACTTTCGCACAGCTTCAACTCCCAGAACCTAAAATTAAAAAGATGTCAAAGAATTCCTAACCACCAAATATTACAAAGCAGACGCTGATTCCATATAAATCCCATCATTAAATCAAGGTAATTGGGAAAGACAATGATTTTCAATGTATTAAGTGTATACAGAAAAAGAGGCAGATATTGAGAACCATTTTCAACAAGAAGCCAAAAGTGTTTAAACAAAAATTGTCTACTAGCATGCATAACCAACGGTATTATAATGGAATTATCGGACACTGCAATTTGAGGAGCCTTGAAAGTAGTAGAGTTGGATTCATAGCCAATTCATGAATCAAACGTCCTTGAGAATCCCTTAAAAGTAGTAGAAATGCAATCCCAAATGGGCACAGTGGGCTAAATGGGTGTTTTTGCGGACATTAGGCCATAAGTTCCAAGTACTTAGCCAAAACAGCTCAATAAACACTTGTTAAAAAATGCAACTAATTGATGCCTCTCTGTTTATAGATGGGCTTTATAAATATTTTAGCCTAGAAATGTTGGCATTAGCATGCAAAAATGGTAAAACCTAGTCAAAACTATAAACATTGATAGCTAATAAATCATTGTTCAATGCACCACCGTACATGTCATGCTTAAGATAAAGAATATTGAATAAGCTCTTGGAACAATAGGATTCTCTTTCAAAAACATCTCCAAATGTACAACACTTAGCTCAGACTCAAAGTTAATTTAATCACGAAACTGTGAAATACTCACTGAGAAAATTTCACAAATGTCATTTGAAGTTGTTCTTACTGGATCAACATCCCTTTGGCTTAGAACCTTGACAAAAAAAGAATTGTCACAAAAGATGAAGATATCTTTACCATATGACACAGCAAAAATGAAATGTATCATGCAGAAGAGGAGAAATAACTATGATGGGAAAAGGATTAATAGTCTATCACTGTATGAAAAACTTTAAATTAGAGGCCATGCATTGGCATGTCACAGAAAGCAGCAAAAGTACCCTAAATTCAAGGGGAGGCCATTCTCTAGATGTTTCCAATAGAAATAGGGTTCTAGGGATTTGAAGCCTAGGCTTCAACCACATGTTTATCAGAAAAAACAGCACAAGAGCCAGTACCTTCATAAGGCCATTTCCATCAGTTTCAAGGATCCATTCTTGCAATGCTCTGAACTCTCCTTCGTCACTGATGATGATCCTCTTCTTGCTATCTTGCTGAGGCAGGTGCATGTAGACTTTTGATATTGATTCAATGCCCTGCAACGTCATATCAGTGAGCATATTTGCTTCTATGCACCGCAAGAATACGTCATCATCCATTTTATCAATTTGCTCCTCCTCCTGCAAGCATCAATGTCAGAAAATTAGGATCATCCATATTTCTCTATTCATTGCAGCAATTAAATGGTATACTGAATTCTTATGTGCTGTTGTCTATTGGCAGACACTGGGGGTGGAAGCACTTGCCCCATTGATAACTCTCTATATAGATATACATTGTTACTCAAGAGCTTCACATACTGCAAGAGGCTATTGCATATCATCAACAAATGTCAAAGTGTCCGTCATTACTGGTCCTTTATCTTCCTTTTGATCTACACACTGCAAATACTTTTTCATTTACAATTGTATCAATCCTTCTCGCATTATTTCCCAGTTCTACAAACCTTTACAAAATAACACTAGAGAATCCCTACCTCAGCCATCTTGTCGTCACTGTTCATTATTCGAATTCGTAGGATCAGTTTCTCAGCATTATCATCATTGAAAATGCAGTTCAAGTCATCACCAAATCCTTGATTGATTTTATCTGCAATCTGCTCCATTGTCAGCTTTTTATCCGTCATACGCTTCCGATCAAGTTCAATGCGGAGGAGCCATGGTGAAATTCGAGATGGATCAAAGTCAGGCATTTCATAATAAACATTAACAAATTCTTGATCTTCTCGTATGACAGTATTCTGTGGATCAGGATCGTAATAAATCGCTGTGTTGGCAGTAACTTTGCGTAGAGTTGTGTGTTCCAAACGACAAAGCACATCCTAAAAATAAGAAATGATATTATGCAATGATGACACTCCTGAAATAAATAAATAAACAAGCTCCAATTTGGTTTCTTGCTTGACAAAGCATAAAACAGGTCAATTCCAGAACTAACCGCAGCTACAGTACAGCTTCAAATTATATCAACGAAGCAAAGAACCATAATACTCTGGCTTATTTGTTGTATTTCATGTTCTGCTGTATTTCACTGCACCTACTTTCCTGGTATTTGTTCACTTACATTTAACACTTAACGTAAATTACAAAGCATAGAGACTTCAAGACTTAAATAGAGACTAGCATAAAGACTTCACTAATACATAATAATGTAGCTGGCCCATTCCATGATACTTGTGTCACGATACCGGTGGTATATTTTTCCTTTTAAAATAGTGTAAAACTCAACTATTAATTCTAAATTCAGTAACCCCCCCCCACCAGATTTTGTTCAGGATCTCTTACAACTTCCTGCACTACCATTTTTATATTTGTTAGAGCAGGTGCTCTGCAGGAGTGTGTTGAAAAATCGTTACGTGTGTCACAATGAAAAGAAACAGCAATTTTGGTGATCTCAGTCACATCAAGCAAAATAGTGTTTCCCACAAAATTACCAAAACGGCAATGCATTACTTGCTTTCAAGAAAGACCTGCCAACAACACTGTAAAAATATTTTTGGAAAAAATGCAATTTAAAAGAAACAATTCCAAAAAAGCAGCGTCACGTGTGTCACATTTTTTCGACATGCGTGTCACAATTTGCTTCTCTTAAGCAAAATCCCTCGTTCTCCATCCCAGAAAAGTGAAAGCCATGTACAGAGGCATAGTACCCACTATTTCCTAGAAATTTTGATGTATAAGAATCAATAGAAACAGGTTTTGACTCATGTTTTGAAATTTGAGAGTTGATCTCTAGTTTCATTTTACATGGAATTGGCCGGCTGCAACAATGAGAGATAAAAGCGTGAGCTCTGGTTTTCTACTAGTATTGCACATGAATAAGTACAGAAATGGCATTTCAAAATATAAAAATAATACATGGCCATAACCACAGACAATAACAGTAGCTAAACCTTACTTTACATTTCTCAGCATCTCTGGCAGCTTGACCTGTCAAGAAAACAGTAAGAGATGGTGTCTTAGGTTTCTTTGACACATTTATGATCTCTTTCAAACGTGGTACACCAAGTGTCACATTCTTTGCAGATACACCAGCATAATGGAATGTGTTTAAAGTCATCTGTGTAGCAGGCTCTCCTAATGACTGTGCAGCAAGTGCTCCACACATTTCACCAGGCTGGCACTAGAAATGAAAACACATAACAGTATTTTCATGCTAATAGAACACATTCTGTATGACACCTTGTAACAAATGAACTATGTTGAATGAAGAGGATAGCAGATGTGGTAGCCATTATGAATACTAAATTGGAAAACCACAATTAGCATGAATCAAAATCAGCTAAGACAAAAAGTAACATTCTCACATTCAAAAATTGAATGTGAGAATATCGAAAACCAACTTTCTGGCCCTTCATAAGTACCATAGAATAACAAACACTTGCAAAAAGCGCAGGAAACATAAGATCTTTTACTTATAGCAAAAAAGAGCTAAATAATGAGTAATTAAAAAAATTCACTTTTGATGCCCAAATGAAGCTGAAACAACTGATATAAGCTAGGAGCTCTTTTCCTACCTGTGAGACATTGAATCTTGCCTCAATTTCACCAAGCAGCCAATCAAATGCCTCTGTGGACAATCTATACTCTTCAATAACCTTTTTGGCACATAAGGTGGAGCGTAGAAGACAATTAAACAGTAATGTAGCATTATACTGTGCAACTTTACTGATAGCATCATCACCCTTAATCACCAAAAGCTTCTTTTCCAATTCCCGTACACCTGAAATGCCAACATATACACTCTTCACAAATTAATAAACTAGAAACTCCCTTTTAACCCACTTATTTATACAGGAACTCCTACTGCAGGTAGTTTCAAAGCATAAAGGAACATTACTCTGTGCAACGTAACACAGAATGTCTTGTGCCATAAACCCCTGCAATCAAGACCAGTGCTGAGATCAGTAAACAAAACAAAGGAGCTATGAAAATAATCAATTCTCCACCTTCAAAAACTTTTGATGGATGAAGATCAGTTGGAACTCTTGTGTTGATCTTAAACGTTTTCTGTGCATTCCAAATGAGTCGGCCTAAATTGACTGGAAGTGCAACCTGAAAGTTATTAGAAAGAATTTCCATTTAGCAATGGGATGAGAATTTCTACAAAAAGTGTTTCTGAACATGATGATTAATAGAGCTATTGTCATCAACCTTTAGAGAAAAAATGAAATTACCCTGTTTTCGCCAGTTGGAAAGATCTGTCTTAATATTTCCCTGTCTGTTTTCAATTGCTCAAATTCCTCCTCACTATTATTGGCTGCAGTTGCATTTTCAACCAAGCTCTTCACAATGTCCTCTTGGAGGAAGTTCTTCAGAGCCCTGCAAAAGCAGTATGGAGCTGACAACAAAATATATCACTATTGGAGCAATACTGCATACTCTGTGATGCCCATCTGACACCATGGCTAGCAAGTGGAACACAAATACGAAGTACATATTATAGAGGTTGCTTATGCATGGTCATCAGTATATAAAGTATGGCTGTCACTTTATTTCTATTCTGTCTTAAATCACTACTCAATTGCCGATGAGCAAGCAAGAAGGTATGGGTCAAAGTATGCCTTAAATCATCAACATATGCACAGTAGATGAGTACCTCAATCACTATATCAATTGCTCATTTCATCTAGATATTGAATTCACTATATCACAACAATGAATATTAAGCAGACATGAGAAGTTATATGATAAATATGATACATACTACTAAAGCATTACCTTTCATTGCTAACATCAAAGTAAAACTTCCTTTTAAAGGCTGAGTTGTTAGGCTTAATAGTTGCAAGGTTCTGAAACTCTATAAACTCTGCAGCCATGCCATCTTCTCCATAACATAACTGCACAACATATTGATTTGAATTTCTCACAGTACCATCATAAGCAACCATCACACTTTCCATGGCTTTGATCAGCCTTCGCTGAATATAACCTGTTTCACTAGTCTTCACAGCAGTGTCAATAAGCCCTTCTCGCCCTCCCATTGCATGGAAAAAGAACTCTGATGGTGTCAAGCCAGCTAGATATGAATTCTCAACAAAGCCACGACTTTCTGGGCCATAATCATCTTTAATGAAGTGTGGAAGTGTGCGATGACGGAAGCCAAATGGTATACGTTTTCCTTCAACATTTTGTTGTCCTACAACTGCAATAACCTGTGAAAAACATTAAATAGGCATCAACATCATAAAAATTGCATTCAATTTATAAACTACTTTCACCATAGTAATATCATCATGATCTTTGTCACTGCCTTTGTTGTCTGGTTTCTTAATTTTTACATCATTTCCACCACCAATTTCTTTCATTATGTCATTGTTTGTCATTTGGTAATACCCCCAGCGTTATCCTGGAGAGCAATGCCCCCAGCTCATGAAGAGCTTTAGGGGCTTGATCAATCCCTTTAAAGTATGAGGTATGAAACTATGCAGCTCTTTGTGAGGGTTCATAAATACATGCACAAAAGTTTTGTGGTCTCTTGAATGGCGTTTTGCAATGCTCATTGTTCTTCTGCTGCATTGCTTTGCATTTTGCTTCTTACAGAAGGTATAACATAAAAGAACACATACACTATGATGTGCAATTAAGACATATTGAAAACAACATGTAGTAAAAATGAGACTTTTTGTAGCTGTGTGAATTAAATGAGGCTGGTAAAAATAATAGCAGCTCAATGCTTAACAAGTGAAGGCCTACTAATGTGATCTCTTAAAGTTAATAACTTTGAATTAAATAGCTTCAAAAGGGTTAATTTGATTAGTCTACATTAAGGTGTTGTTTATGGTTTATTTTTACGGAACCAGGAAAGGCCACACATGCTTCATTATATCACAATAGTCAGGGAAGGTACTCAATCTGTAATGCCAGTAAAACGTTCCAGGAGAGTGTGGAAGTGCACAAGCTTGATTGAGCACCGTTCATTGAAAACCCTGGTCTTGTATGAAGTTAAATACAGTAATTATCAAAACAATTGAAAATACCTGAGATATGTTGATTTTTGAGCCCTTTGAGCCAGCAACCACCATTGACTTGAAATTGTTGAACTCTGACAAACTCTTTTGGGCACTCCCACCAGTTTTGTCACGGCAATCATTCAGAATACGGTTAACCTGATAAACAAAATAAAGTCATCAGTAGCTGAAATGGGAATTTAATTACAGAGAAAGAGATTCAAATTTCCGTAAATAGTCTTGCTTACTAGTTACATTGATGAGAAGTGGAATACATTTTGAAGTTCAGGTGAAAAGCCAAGAAATCCATAAAAACATACTTACTTTATTTTCAAAGGTCTGTCTGAGAGTATTCCCAGGGGTTGGTTCCAGCTGGTTATTATGAGCTTGCTCAATTACTTCTATGACTTCTTGCTGTAGAAAAAGATAAGAAGACAACATCTTATTTGCTATTGCATTCAAACCCAAAATATTGCTGCTACATAGGAAAATTATGACATACTTACATGAGAAGACATAAATAATTGATGCATTGCAACAAAAACAGTCATTAAAATAACAAAGAAAATTATTAGAGCAGTTAATATACCCAGAGCTTTCAAGTGAAGGTGACAACCGGTGATATATCACTGGCTACTTCTGCCTATATTGCTATCTACTCTACGATAAAATGAGGTAACGAAGTGAAAAAAAAATGATTGGCCCTCCATGGGGCACAGCCATCTACTATTTATGATCAGCCATTTACTCTAAATATTATTGAACACTCTGTATACCTTTGACTTTTTTATAGTAGCCTGAATTTCCTGGTATGTTTCATTGTCAGCAATACAGTCTCCAATTCCAATACTATGTCCTTCAACCAAAAGCCAATTATTCACTAACTTTTGAATATCTCCATAAAACTCCTTTGCAGTTTCCGACCCCTGCTCTAAGTAAACAATATGAACCAGAGACCCTGCAGATGTTCCTAGGGACTTTTTGCAAAGAATTCCAGCAACATGTTCACCATCTTCAATCAAAACCTTTCAAAAGAAAACAGTAGAAAGCTAAGAAATGACAGTTGTCAAAAATAAAAAATGCAAAGGACAAAACAGCTACAGGCTATATGAAAATTGGAGTAATATTCTTGAAAAACATCTTACTTTTGTATCACCAGGAGATATGTGCCTGTATGGGCCATTATCTTCATCATCTGGATGCGTACTGTGAGTTCTAATACAATTGACTCGACCAGGAATAATCAAAGAAAATATCTGCTTGCCAGTCCATAATGGTTTTGGCTTCAAAATGGCGGGAATAGGAATCTTTCCATTCCAGTTCCGCATCCACATGAGCAGGTTCATTACAAGGTCCTAAAAAATTCAAACATTTGAGAGAGTTGGTTACTAATCTGGCATCATTTGGGTTGCCAGCTTATGAGAATGACAATAAAACAGATTGTGCCACTGTGGGAACTAGGAACAAAAGTATTTTTCTTAGGGCAATTGGTTTCCAGCACCCAGGACTCGTACATAGCATGGTGTGAAAACAACATAGCAGGAACTAGCTGTACTGTAGCAATATTTGTAGTTATGTATCCTTCAGTCACCTAATTACTCAAAATTGAATACACAAAAGTATATCCAAGATACCCCAGAAAAATTCACATTCATCAGCTACCAGAAACACATTATCTTGACAAAGCGCATCTTGAATACATTAGGTTTTGAGGTTTACAAATTCTAATCTTGTGTTTCCAATACAACATTTTGCTTATAGAATAGCACTCAATTAATACATTCTTTTCCAACTTAGTGTTGGCAAACATCCATCAGAAATGAAAATGTAATAATATCATATGTCCTAAATCAACAGATATTGTACACAGTAAGTATAAACTAATCATAGAAACTTCAATATGGGCTGAGCTGGACAAAAAGACCATTGAGAAGTAAACACACCTTTTCCATGAAAGCATCTCTTTTTGTGAATTTTCTAACAGCACATAGTGAGTCTTGCACAATACCCATAACAGGTCTGTTTGACTGAGGAGTCACAATCATACGAGGCACCATCATTAACTCTGAAACTTCAGCACGTGTTTCCATCGACTGTGGCACATGCATGTTCATTTCATCACCATCAAAATCTGCATTGTATGGTGTAGTCACACTAGTGTTGAAAATAAACCCAAATTAAATGCTTGAAACAAGACCTAATTGTTATCAATTCACACTAAATGGACTTATAACAATCTTTATATACATAATTTGATATCTAAAATATTTTTTATCTATCAAGTATAAACAAATTTTGACTAAAAAGACACTCTTGAATAAAGATGTCCAACTGCAATTTTGCCAATCAAACCTCAAATGGTTCATCCATTACCAAATTTAAAGCAACTTAGCAAGGATCAAACCCTGTAGCTTCAAACTACTTTTATAGCTTCTACATTATTTTTCAAATTTTGGTATTTAGTCTTCTTATGGCTTATTTCCAGCAATTCACGTAAAATATGGCTTTAATAAGGGCCACACTAGAAAAGAAACTATTACACAATGACATTCCTGAGAGAAAACTTAAATTAACAAATCTTCTAGCTTATTAATTTAAATGTAACAAGTCTACAACTGAAAATAAACTCTGCACTTAAAATTTGATATTTATTAACTAATGCAATGAACTGGCAAAATACAAAATCATAACAAATGACTACCTCAGATTCAATCTAAATGTTGACCATGGAAGCACCTTAACCCTATGACCCATCATTGACATTTTGTGCAGAGTAGGTTGTCGGTTGAACACCACAATGTCATTATCAATAATATGTCTCTCCACTCTGTAGCCAAATTGAAGATGAAGATCACTTGGTTTTGGATGGAACCTCAGATCAATTCTGTCATCATTGTCACGGATGATATACTTTGCACCTGGGTACTGAGTTGGCCCTCTTGTGACAAGTTCTTGAAGACTGAAACATGAAATAGTTTCATAAAATCAACTGCACTGGGGAAATGAGATGTAGAGGAATTAAAGCTGAGTTACAATACTGAACTGTACAGAAAAGTTAAAATGTTACAAAAATCTGCATTAAAAACTATCATAAGTAGAAGACATTAACAGAAACTTTGATTAGTATTGGCAAAGTAAAGAATGTTTTATAAGCCAATTAACTAATATTGTGAACTTGAACTAGCAATTCCATTCTCACTCATCAGTTTTGCCATGACTTACCGGTCAATGTTAAAGGGAGTCACAATTTCTGGGTATGTCAGGTTCATGGCAATAGTTCTGGGGGTACCAACTTGATCAATATCTAAATTTGGGTCTGGTGTAATCACAGCCCTGGCACTAAAGTCTACACGTTTTCCCATGAGATTCCCACGGAGTCTTCCTTCTTTACTTTTCAATCTCATCTTTATTGACTTTAAAGGTCTTCCTGACTTCTGCACAGCCTGAAAGAAATTAATGTGGAATGAAAATCTATACTTAAATAACAAAATGGCAGTAACAACTAAGTTGGAAGCCAACTGATTCCATCCTCTATACCAGGCAAAAATACAATTGAAGGTGTACAAACACTTTTAGAGAAATTCCACATATAATGTGTACTTGATTTTCAAACCAAAGAGTGGTAACATAATTTGTGGAATACGAATATATATTATGTCTTCTTTCACTTTTTTTGTTAACATTTTGCTTCTCCTAAGGTAAACAACTGATTCTCTGTCATTTAAGCATACAATTCCAACAAATTCATTATGCCTGTCCTTCATTTCTTTCAAAACAAATAAATCACATCAAACCATTTACACTCCAAAAACTGTAACATGATTGGCCAATTCAAATGACATAGAAAAATGATCAGAGTGATACCTTGATCCCCACAAACAACATTTAAACTAATAAAAAAACATAGTTGTGCTCTTGACATAAGATACCAATCTTTTGATACCTCATAAAACAATATGCATGAGCACCATAGCAATAGAATGACATATTCTGCCCACCTCATAAACCTAAAAGCAAATGGTAAGCCAAGAGACTAAATCCTACAACAGCTTGATGAATCACATTTGTCAATCATGTAAGCAGGTAGCATTGATGAAATGAAAGGGAAGATAAATGGTGAGTCTTACCCTAGGTAAACCAGGTAACTCATTATCTGTCAATGTAGCAACATGGAACTGCAACATTCTCAAGTCCTCTGATATGATGTGAGCAGGTGCTCCATTCATCTCATTTCTCTTCAAATGGTTATTTGCCTTCACAATGTCAGCTAATTTGTGAGTCAAGTCATCCTACATTTCAGATTGTATGAAGACGTACTAGGTACTAAAACTTAACAATCTACATGCAATGATTGACAAAATGTTGGAAACAAGCTGGCTTTCCATTACTTCTAACACTTCACATTTAAGCTTAACAAATTTATGCTAAATAATTAATACATTGTTGGAACATTTGGCATTTAAATTTAACAAATTTATGTTGAACCATTGACAGTTTGCTGGAAATGAGCTGAATTATATATTACTTTCAACAATTGGCATTTGAATTTACTAAATCTATGTTCAATGATTACCAAAATTTTGCAGATGAGCTGGCTTCTGCGCATTTCAAACAATTTGCCCCTATCTTCATAGCTTTGTCAGCATGGTAGTAAAGTCTAAAATCACCTAATGTATCCATGACTATCAAACAGTATATGATATAGCATGCTTTGTATTTCACTATCTGCCTCAATTTCTATTCTACACTAGAAAATGCTTTCCATGACATCACAATACCTGATTCCTGGCTGATCCATTCATAACAACAGCTGGTCTAACAGGCAATGGAGGCACTGGTACAACTGTAATAACCATCCAGTCTGGTCTTGCAAATTTTGGATTCATGCCCAGTGTCTCACATTCTTCATCAGAAATTCTTTTGAATATTTCATACACTCTCTCAGCAGTCAACTGAATCATCCTTTCCTGGGACTCCTCATTCATATGTTTCCACTCTGCAGACAGCTCCAATCCTTGCCTTCTGATCCTTGGTTGATACCTCCCACATCCACCATGGCTCTACAATTGAATCCACAAAATGATATTTCACATTATATTAGTATCAGGAGTCATACAAACTCCTTAAAAAAATTTCCAAAACTTTTCCAAAGCCTCAAAATCAAATTTCCAAAAACCATGAAACTCATTTTCATTTGCATTTTGAAACCCCATAATAATAGAAAAATGCTATTTTTGACAATATATTTTAAATTTTTTGGTGGATTATGTCTGGATTATAAATAGGAAAGTGAACAAACATAATATACATGGTGTTTAATATGAAACTAAGCTAAATCCACTTTAGGATATTTTTAGAACTTTTCCAAACAAAAATCCAAAACTTTTCCATAGCCATTTTGAAAATTTTCTCTTTTCCAAACTTTCCATGTCCTGAAAAATGGCATTTTCAGTTTCCATAACTTTCCAAAACTTTCCAAAGTCTATGCAAACCCTGTAGTATACACCATACTCCCAATAACTGGGACCCCCAAAGGGAATCCAAAATCAGTCCCAGCTAGCAGGAGTCCCAATAAAGTGGAGTTCCTCTAAACTGGGACTTTTGTATGCAAAAAGTATTTCCTCTTGCTTTACTTACTACATTTAATTAAACCATTCAGTTTCATGCAGTCAATCATATTTCAATGCTTGACTTAGAGACAAAGTTATGTAAAACTTTAGCCTCTGTCTGAGTTAAGCAGAGCAAAATTGATGCTGGGACCCTGAAGATTGGTCCCACTTAGTGGGAGTCCCAGTTATCAAAGGTCTCAGTTATCAAGAGTATACTTTATTACGTACTATTCAAGAGGAGAATATTCATTTAGCCAAAAATATGTACAGTACATAAGACATACAGACTATTTTGTAGAGTACTTCTAGGCTACCAGTCACAATATAATTACCAATTTTAATTTTCAATTATCAATTTTAGCTATGCATAGGTTACTTCAAATATACTCTTATTCACCTTTTTTGGGTCTCTTTGTTCATCTGGATTCGCAAGAGCTGCATCAAATTGCTGGTCCATTATGTCTCCACCTTCACAAATATTCTTTGCCTTGCATAAATCATAAACATGCTGCATCCTCTTTCTTGGATTTAACTCTGTCTTTACTATGATTTCTTTAAGTTTAGGATTGTTCTGAAATTATAAGACACACCCATTAATAAAAGAAAATAGATGTTACTACCAGCTTGGTAAACAAAATGTCCAAATGAAGTACAACTGACATCAATGCTGGTTAGTAACATCAACCTCCTCAATTTTAACAATTTCCAAAACATTATAATACCAGGTTAAAAAAACATATCCAAGTTAAAAATATCAGCCCTTTCAGCATAGAAAAGCGATTGTGTCTTTACGTATTGGCAACTGTTATACAATCAATTATCAAATTCTAGCACACACATCAGCATGCAGAACAAGTCTGTAGGACCTGCTTCAAATACAAATAGAAATCAAAAATATTATTTGAAAGGCAACCTCTAAAATATCAGTCTATGACTTGAACTATTTATGTCAAGTCATTAGTTCATATGAGACAGAGCTAAATACTTTCTGCTCCTTTTTACTATGTTTGACATAAATACTAACAGCAAACAGGTGCATAACTGGAAACACCCCCATATCTTCCTGCTAGTTACACCCTAACAGTCAAGGGTTGCTGTCTGAGCTCTTGACAGGGGACAGGGGCAAATTGCCCCCAGGGCCTCAACACCCAATGCTTCAAGGTCTGGGCAGCTTTGTACAGTAAACCAGTAGTAATTTTCCAAAGTTAATTTCCAGGCCATGAAATTTTTCTACTTACTTCACTTGCAGGGGGCCTCATCTTTCTATTTTGCCCTGGAACCTCTGAATTCTCTAGTATAGGCATGCTAATTGGAACATTTACATTAAGTTCTATATTACTAATTGGTGAGAAAGTATTCACAATAATAGATTAAAATCTATTATGTACCATGTCAACAAGCATTTTTGAACAGTAAAAGCAAAAACATCGCAGTATCTTAACAATGTGTGTCAAAAATCCAACATGAAAAACTGGCTTGGCAAGATCAATGTGACCAAAATGACCAGGACATTCTGTCATGTTGCCGGCACATGTCTGGCAGCGAGCAAATCTGTCAATGACTCCTTGACGAGGATCCATAAGTCCACCAATCTTTGGGCGTCCTGCTTCCATGGTTTCAGGGTAGCATATTCCTCCATCAGTCACTGACATTTGCTTCTGTATTGGTAATAATACTATTGTTTAATGATTATTCATAATAACAATACGGAAAAATGAGGAGTAATCAAATCTGGTGAAAATTTAACGACAAATGCATTATTTTCTGGAAAAAGTCTATCATAGTTGAGGCATTAGTAATAATTTACAAACAATAATTGCCTTGCAGAGTCATCTAAAACTGCTAAAAATAACTGTGCTAAACATAGAAAAACTCCAAGAAGTGCTTTTCCATTTAGCCTAAGAAAAAACCACTTAGTGCCTGATTTTCAAGAAGCTCTACATTAATTGGCATACAAAACTTTGAAATGACATAAATGATATACTAAATCTCGATATACTAAATCTCTTCATAACAAGCTGGTTACACCACTGGGCTTCAAAACGTCACATCAAAATGCTACAATTGCGTCGTGCAATGGAACAGAACCAGATTAAATAAATCAAAAATCTATCTGATGAGCTACAATATAACATACAATTTCATCTGGAGATAGAATACCAAACTGCATCCATTTAACTTGCCGAAGTGGCGCGGATGAATGCTCTTGTTGAGCCGGCCCAGGCATAGTGAAACTGAGGATTGGGCCTAAGCACAAGATGTTTTGAATCCTTTCCCTTTTAAAACGACAATAAGCTCTCAAATGGCTAGCATTGCTGCTCTGTAGAATCCTATTGCATTTAGAAACGCAACGGCTTCTTGTTATTAAGCTGATGTTGTTTTTTGCTTCACTCTACTTATCCCTTAACGCCTTCTCGGACTTCTTCTGTCCGTCCACTTTGCAAGTGGCGTGTTGCTTTATATAAATGTGGAATGATCTTCAGGGATGCTCGGGGTAGTTGGTGGGTAGATTGCATCACATTTACAAATCGATTAGAGTCAAGTAAAAATCTTCCAAAATCTATGACATATATACCGCTGGTTCATCTAGGTCAGTTGAGAAAATCCTGAAAATGTTGAAGATAAAAGTGTCATTCGTTCAGGTTTTATGGCATGTTTTCCAATGGAGGACTTACGGACATTTTTCAAATTTTAATGCGGACTTTATTGTTATCTGCTTCATGCGGAGGAGCCACTACGGGGAACAAAGATGGTAGATCTTTGGCAAAATAACTCTTGAGTACTATTGCCTTTCGTTAGGATACTTGATATATGGAAGTAGTGTGCGCATGGATAAGTCATTTAGAAGTTTCAAACGAATGTTTTCTCATGATTTTATCCCCTTGTAGTTCAGTGACGTTGTTGGTCTCTGAGGCCATCATCCCAAAAAGGGCGAAAGTGCACAATTCTACATGGTTACTCAGTAATTGGTTTGCTTTGCAACACATTTTATGGTTTATTTAGATTCATTTCATGATTTGCAGCTGTTTGGTATAGTATTTATGACCTTTCTGGCGTTGACGGATTTGTGGAAATAGTGACTGGCTAGATGCGCAGCAGTAGCACAAGTAATAGAGATGAACATTGGAAAAGTAATTGTTGCTTTTTTCGAGAATGCGGTGGGGAAAGCATAGAAAAAGCCTACACAGAGAATTGGACTTGGGCAGGATGGTCTGGTTGTTTTTGTTTCTTCTCAATTTACTCAAATACAGTTATGCCTATAGGAAGTCCCTTACTTCACCTTTCAATGAAAAGGAAAGTAAACAATCCCTTATTGCATAGGGGTAGTACTAGTAAATTATTGACATATGTTTCAGGGTATTTGGCTTATGAAAGCCAATTACGCTGAAACACCCATCTACCATTTATTTGTATTACCTATGGGTATCGGTTGTTAGCCATAGCTAGAATATTTCTTGTATGTCTTTGTATTGAAGAGCAACTTTACACTCAAAATGACAACCATGCTATCCTTCTATCAATACAAACGTGCTATTGAAAACAAGGACGGATGCAGCCTAAAATCTGACTGAGTTCCAAAAGCTACGGAGTCTGGGATCAAGTGGAGTTGATATAAATTTTTAAGGTCACGCAATGTACACGCTTCTCTAACCAATACTAAAAGCTTGGGTAAAAATTAATATATAGCGCGAGCGGCATTTCACTTAGAGAGATCCAGCCTAACTTGTTAAATCAAGAAATGCCACATAAAATCATGAAGACCACAAAAAAATTCACAAGAAAATCACAACAATCTCTTAAGAGCTGTTTTTAAGAGTAATTGAACCTTCGAAGTAAGCACTTTCACAGATTTAGAAACCAAAATGAAAGAAGGCCTGCAAACGCAAATTGTTTTATTAGTTCTATCAATTAGACACCTTTTTAATGATATTAACTAAATTCTCACTGAGTATTGAAAGTAATGGCGCGGAGAGAAGTCAGAGGCCCCAGGGCAAGAAAAAGAAACCAGGCCCCCTGCGAGCGAAGCTAGCAGAAAATTTACAAGGTCTAGAAATTAACTTTGGAACGTTACTGCTTGTTTAAAATGAAGTCCCCCAGATCTTCAACCATTGGGTGTTATGAGGCCCCCTAGACCTTCACAACAGTAATTTGCCCCCTGCTCCCTCTCGGTGGTGGTAGGCTTAATGACTTTGAACCTTAGAGTATTCTTCAAATATTCTTAAATATCAAAGGTCTAACTGTGCCTAAAATCAAGAAGAACATATTCAAATCTCAGTTGCAAATGTTAATCTAACAACAGTATTAAATCTTGATGAACCTTGAGCCTTGCAAAAAGTGTGTAATTGTTGTCAGGAAGAAAATCAAGCCACAATGCCTTCATTCTATTTTCACTATATTCCCTTATCATATACTTGGATTTAAAATCTCTCCACATTTAAAAAGCACATTCAAAGCCCTACATTGTCTTGAAATACTTTTCTAGATAGCTATGCTACTCCTTGAGAGCTATTAATTCTTTGGAAGCTCAATGCATCTCAGGTCGCCACTGTAAACAACATGTAGAGTGCTTAAAGAAAGACACTTGTAGACAATGGTAGACCAATCAATAACGGTTATTTTCTACCGACTGTGTCTGATAGGCCCGACCAGAGCTGTAACTGGTTAGGGCCGGGTCCACAGGTGGCGGATAGTGGAACGGCCATCAGAGATGGTTAGCTGAGAATATTTTGAAACAGCAGTCCCTGACCAACAGCGACATTCATCTGAGGGAGAGAGAAACTGGCAGGTGACTAGGTCAGGTGACTCAAACTCTCATATTCCTGTTGAAGAGAATGTGACAAGGCGAGCGTGACCGCGTTTACATAAGCCTAGTCCTAGTGTTGGGCAGCAGCAACAGTAGTACCTGTAGTTGGCGGAAGAGCCGAACCATAGTCAACGGTGGCTACAGGAAAGCAGGAGGCAGTTCTGGTTCCTGTACTGCGAGGAATATGTGTGGCACGTCATGGGCACAGTCCTGATGCAAAGGGCTAGTGGCCAGCCTCCGTGGAAGGGATAGGGCTCCCACCATGTACAAATAGCCCATAGTTAGTCATTGATAGAAATAGAAAAAGAGAACGGTATTGTGATGTAGATGTTGGGCCCCCTGCGACCAATCCAGATACTAACTATATGGAAGAAGCGACTACCCCTTTGGCTAGCACTACTGATAATGACGAGGCAATCCTCAACTATAACAGGCGAATAGCATCTGATACTGCTGTTTTGAAAACCAGGAGTAGAACCTTATCTATAGCAACATGGAATGTAAGAATCTTATATCAGCTAGGTGAAATACAGGAAATGGCAGAAATGAAAATTAATATATTAGGGCTTGCTGAATCGAGATGGACAAATAGCAGTAAATGTAGAAAAGAGGGAAAACAATGGTGTACTCAGGTGGTCGAGAACATAGAAATGGAGTAGGAATTATTATGAATAATAACATCGCGAAAGCATTAATGGGATATTGGCCGATATCTGACAGAATAGTAATGATAAAATTGCAAGGAAAACCATTTAAAATAAACATGATCCCACTGTATGCTCCTACACAAGATTACAATGATGATGATATTGAAGTATTTTATGACGAAGTACAAACTGCAATTAAGCAAGTAAAATCTAATGAAATACTATGTGTTATGGGAGACAGGAATGCTAAAGTAGGATCATCAGCTAAAGGGAACATTGTAGGAAAATGTGGCCTTGGAGAAAGGAATGAGCGAAGTGAAAGACTGATACAATTCTGTGAAGAAAACAAACTCACAATATGCAACACCTGGTTTCAGCATCATGTTAGAAAAGACATACTTGGAAAAGTCCTGGAGATATAACCAGAAATCAAATTGACTACATTATGATCAATGAAAGGCTTAAAAACTCAATTAAGCAAGCTAAAGCAATGCCTGGAGCAGACATCAATTCAGACCATATATTTGTCAAGATAATGATGAATCTGAAATTAAACATTTGAGAAAAGTTAAAGTTAAAGAGCAACTGGGGTTGGTACTACTAAAACAGCCAGACTATAGGGACAGATATAAAATTGAAATTCTTAACAGATATGGTGTATTAGGAAATGATCCCAGCGGTGAACAAGTAGATGAAGAGAGTGCTGAAAATAGTTGGGCTGAATTTACACATATTATATCAGAAGCTCTCAAACTAAGTTTGCCAACCAAAAGTAAAACAAGAAGAAAGCACTGGATGACACAGGCCATTCTAGATAAAATGAAAAGAAGAAAAGCCATAAGGAGTAATAGGCAAGTGCATAAGCAACTAAACATAGAGATTGAAAATGACTGCAAAACAGCAAAAGAAAAATGGTTAAATGATAAATGCCATGAAATTGAAGAATTACAAAAGCATTTCAGATCAAAGGAAATGCATTAGAAAGTAAACCAGTTCATATACAAACAGAAGAAAATATCTACAGGATGCATTAAGGACTAAAGTGGCAATATTCTATTTGATGAAGAAAAAGTTGCAGAAAGATGGGTTGAATATGTGCAAGACCTTTATAATGATGAGAGAGAAGATATGCCACAATTTAAGCGATCTACTGGACATAAAATATTAAAGGCAGAAGTTGAAAGTACAATAAAATTAATGAAATGTGGAAAAGCAATAGGGCCCAATGACATACCGATTGAAGCTCTTATGGCTTTGAGTGAAGACAGTACTGATTTAATTACAAATTTATGCACCATCATTTATAATTCTGGATATATTCCCATGGAGATGAGAAAGTAAATTTTTCTTCCAATTCCCAAGAAACCAAAAGCTCAGAATTGCACAGATTTTAGAACTATAAGTTTAATGAGCCATGTCACTAAACTATTATTGAAAATCATCCAATTAAGAATCAAGGACAGGATAGACAAAGATATTAGCAAATTGCAAAGTGGCTTCAGACCAGGAAAAGGTACTAGATAAGAAATATTCAACATTAGAACAGTATGTGAAAAAGCAATCGAAATGGGAAAGAATATTTATATTTGCTTCATTGATTATTGTAAGGCATTTGACAAGGTAAAGCATTCCAAAATGATAGCATGTCTTAAGGAAATTGGTCTGGATGGAAAAGATTTGCATATAATTACTACATTATATTGGGATCAAACAGCAGCAGTTGATACAGAATCAAGGGTGTCAAATGAATTTGAAATCAAGAAAGGGGTACGACAAGGTTGTGTGCTATCACCTAGTCTTTTCAATTTATACACTGAAAAGATGTTTAAGGAGGTGAAGGATTTGAATGGAGTTACGATAAATGGCATCAACATCAACAATTTAAGATATGCTGATGATACAGCCCTTTTGTGTTTCTGCACAAACGATTTACAAATGCTGTTAGATGCGTGCAATGAAGCTGGCAAGTCACATGAGATGGAAATGAATATCAAGAAAACCAAAACAATGGTAGTCAGCGAGACACCACCATCTCCTAGAATTAACACTACATTGGAAGGAAGTCCCATTCAAAAGACTAATTCGCTAACATATTTAGGTTCACTCAATACAGAAGACGGAAGGCGTGAGAAGGAGGTTAAAAGAAGAATTGAAATTGCTAGAAGTGCCTTCAAAAAATATGAATAAGATTTTAATATCAAGGAAGATAAGTATTGACACCAGAACAAGGCTATGTGGATGCTACGTTTGGTCAGCATTGCTTTATGGTTCAGAAACTTGGACGTTAACAAAAATAACTAAGAAAAAACTACAGGCTTTTGAAATGTGGATGCTGAGAAGAATGCTAAAAATACTGTGAATGGAGCACAAAACAAACAATGAAGTTTTGCACTTGGCTAAAGCAACACCAACACTCTTATCATCAATAAAAAAGAGAAAATGTAAATATTTTGGACACTTTACAAGAGAGAATAGCATACAGAGAGTGATTCTGGAAGGGAAGATAGAAGGAAAAAGAGGCAAAGGAAGGCCAAGAGTACAATGGATAGACAACATCAAAGATTGGACGAATCTAAATTATTGTGATTGTGTGCGATTGGCAAACAACAAAGAAGAGTGGAAGCCCATGACTTTCCACCTACTTGGAGCAGACGACAATGAAGCAGAAGAAGTTTCTGATAGCCTTCATTTCCGAGTTCCAGCATTGTTCTCTGACTTGGTTCCATCCGATTTCCAAATCGATCATTTCCGATGCCCAAGTGTTTTATTTCCGCTGCCTAGACATCATTTCCGAGTACCATGAGCTCAAAAGCGTTGTCCACCGCAGGAACAAATTATCAGTGCGCTGCGCAAAGCTCATAAAGTTTTAGCAATAGGCAGGTGGCCAAACAAGAAGGTACGAAAAAACAGTTGTGATGTTGAATTTTACCCCAAAAAAGTGCTTACTACAGTTGATTTTACTGGAATAAAATCTTGTTTCTATAAGCATCAAACGATGGTAGACTTGATTTGTTTCTTGAGAACTCACAGCTGCGGCTCGGTCACTTTGCCAACGTGAGTCTACCATTTTGAAAATACATTGTGGCTATGCCACGTCACTAAGCCCGCATTCCAGCTCTACTATTTCTATGGTTCTAACAGTAAAAGTACGTGCTTCAAGACTGCTATGTTTTTAGAGAATACTTTGAGCGTGGTATTCTATCAAAATAGCAAAACAAAACAGATGACTGCTATTCTGGCTATGCTTCTATCAAGCTCTATGGGGTGATGGAGGTGCCCCAAAAATGCTCCTTTTGGGTGACTGTTTACAATTGTTGCAATTTCAAGGAGTTGTACACTTCTACTGACTATGATTGTGCTATCTCGATTAGCCCTGTCCACAAGATGCTCGGCAACTTTTCGACAACCTTTGACTTTTTTGGCAACTTTTCTCTAGTCGAGCAACTTTCAGTGCATCGGGCAACTTTTAAGTTAAAATGTCTCGATAATGATAGCCATAGTCCTACTACGAGTGGAACAATAACAGATTGCATAATACAACTTGTGTCGAGATTCTCGTTGCCCAGCTTCTTAATACGAATATTAAGCTATACGTTGTTTTTATGAAAAATTTCTATAATAAACGTAAGGTTAAAATTGATTAACAATTAAGAAACGTTCAAGAAACACAGGCAGGCTGAGCTTCAAATTCTAGCTTTGAAAAGCTGTGCTTCTGCGAAAGATTTTTGATCAAACTAGAGAATACAAAAGCACCACCTATTACATGCTTCACAAAAACTGAACATTCTATCTCTTGTATCATTGCTGCCTAATCTGAGTTGATTTTGCTTTTCGAAATTCAAGAATTGTAAGAAACAGTTAAGGAACATTTGTGATTGAATTTTGACTACCATCACTATAATTGATTACCGAACAATTCACTCTCCCTTACGGGAGAGATTTTAGCATCTATCTTGAGGCACTCCCTAGATTATTAGTCTAGTTTTGTATTTTGTAATTGCATTATTAGTTTAGCTTTGTATAGTGTCACCCATAGTCAGAAGTCATTACCCTGTGCCTCTTTTGGGTATGAGTGGCACATATTCTTGTATATCTTATTGTGTTTAGTGTTTAGTTTTAATAATTCGTATATTAGAAAAAGATTGGATTTGATAAAATGTTAAGAAACATCTTGGTTGAAGATCTAGGTTGAAGACAGAACGCGCATTTCTTGTAAAAAAACCGTTAATCGGTCCAAAATTCATTGAGCAGGTGATAATTCAGTGAATATAGGCGTTGTCGAAACTTGAGTTGGTTCTACTATAGGCGTGGCCATCCGTACAGTTCTTAGCACAAAGCTTCTCATAAGCATTTTCCTTGAAAAAGCAATGCAAGGAAAATATCTGTTTGACTTGATACATATTGCAGCTCAGGGTTGCCTACGCATTGACTTGCAAAGGCATATATACCGACTCTGAATGCGTGCATGGAGAATCAGACTGAAAATGGCTTCAAAACCATTCAGCAACTTTTTAACAACGTTGTTAAAAAGGAGCAACTTTTCAAAAGATTTGGTATCTTTTGAGCAACTTTTAGAGCTTTGTGGAGCAACTTTTCAAGAACTTTGGAGACTTGTAGACAAGGCTACTCTTGATATTTTGAATTCTTTTTTCTGGTAAGTGCTCATGATATTCTATCTAGAAATTAGTGCTCTAAGTCCTTCATATCAATCAGTTTCTTTCCAGAGTGTCATTAGCATTCCTAAAAAGTCAAAATCTTTTAAAATTTTGCAAATATTTACCATTTTCCATCCATTTATCAGAACAATGACTTAAGTTAACTAAAAATCTTTCTTATCTAAGGACTACATACTAAAGCGAATCAAAATTTCCTAAAATAAATTTCTAGGGCATTCCTAGTGTGGTCACAGGCCCCTACAAAATGGTAGAATTTCAAAAAGGCAAAGTTTGCCGAACTTTGAACCATGCAACTCGAAAACAATTTCAAGCTTCCTTTTGATTTTTCAAACTCCAAGGACATGCACCTTCTGCAAAAGAAGGATTTTATGTGTACCCTATTCTTATAATTTTTCCTGCATCCCTGTCTACAAATAAAATGTAAATTCAAATCCAGACACTAGAACAGGTTATGATTGGAGTATATAATTAAGTGTTGTTTTATGCATTAATTAGCAAACTTAGCATTTTCCTGTAAGAGTATGACTTCATGATCACTTATGAGTTTACTCGTTTCATACGTCTTTTGCAAAACCAGGCACCATATGAAGTGCTTCTTTCTGGAAAGTGAGATTGAGCGGTG
>WIPJ01067477.1:47315-64849 GCA_018155075.1 Cassiopea andromeda
GGGGGGGGGGTAAAACACTTTATGAAACAACGAACATGTTGCATGGTGAAAAAAGGCTAATATTACGACAGTTCCTAAATGGAATGGAAAACAACTAAGGGATTTCAGAGGCATGTTCCCCTTTGGGAAATTTTGAAACCTAGATCTTCTGAAATCGCCGTAAACCAGTATTTTTCTATTTAGTTTTGCATTTTCAAACTTTTCAAAGAGAGCAACTGAGTTACATGAAAGGGTACTTTGCTCGAGTCTTTGAAAAGTGGGGGGCATGTGCCCCCTGTGCCCCCCTGGTTCCTACATCTATGTTTATAGATATAGGATTGTAAATATTGATGCTGTCTTGCTAAGTTGACAACAGAGCAAAAGTACCATTATGTCTTCCCTGAGTCAATGGCCTGTGCACCACATAAGTATTTTTTCAATAACTAAGATCATCAGAGTTCCAGTTGTCACAAAGAATGTGTCTATAGTGAAATAGAGCAGCTTCCTGTAGCAGAAGTAGAATGATTAGAGTATCATTCTGGAGTATATAATCTTGGAGAAAAGAATTTGATTTGCTTTCATCAGACTGGTTCAGGTGTATCTTAACGATATGTATATTGGCAGAAAACTACCCGTTGGTTGTCCAGGAAGCAATCCAAACCTCCACTGCAACCCTTTCACACGCAAGCATACATCTATTTGTAATTTACTGCTAGAGCAAAGATTGGCTACACACACACTTTTTTATAAAATTAAATTTCATGAGACTACTAAGGCTCAAAATGGCTGAAATTTAGAAATAATTTGAAAATAATGAAGACTTTATCAAGGCTTAGAACTGTGTAGCTTCTTCTCTTCTTTTAACCGTAGGCATAGGAGAGAGAGAGAGTGAAAGGATCCATGAAAAATTTGCTTAGATTTTCTTTACTGGAATAAGCTGGCTAGAGCGGGTTAGCTAGTCCTTTCCCATCTTTGAACTCAAATTTAAAATCTATCTTCCATATGAACATTCTTGCACATGAATATGAAAAATAGATTTTACATTCGAGTTTAACAGATTGACAAAGACTAATTAACCTATCCGAGTCAGCTTATTCCATTAAAAGTTAAGAAAATCTAACAGTATTTACATTGATCTTGCCAAAGAAACTCATCAAATTTAAACCTTGTGAATTCTCAAAGATTTTCGTAAGATTTCGGCCTTTGAGTCTCATTCTCTCATAAACTTTTTTTATAAAACCGTGTACCCCATGGGTTTCAAATTCTTAGAATCAAACTACTGAAATCAATCGTCATCTTTCATCCCTGAAGTGACCTTCTTAAAGTTCATGGAAACAGTAAAAGGACAAACATAGTGTCCTGTACACTTTCGTACAAAGGAGACAATCTGTTTTGGGCCACTGGCAAAAGAGAAGGAAGTAGCCAGTTCATTTTCTCCTTACTTTACTCTCAGTGTTTCCACTATCCCATCCACCAGCTTCATTTAGTTTTGAGCCATAGTTCTTCAGCGCAGTTGATAATTCCTTCATTCACTTCACTGCTCATTTGCACGTTTTCTTTATGGAAAAAGTTTATAAGAAAATGAGGCTCAAATGGCCAAAAGCTTAAGAAAATCACGAGGCTCAATTTCCAAAATTCAGTGTTTTTAGTAGCCAAAAATCGATATTTTGTCGTTATTACATTCCAAATGTTAAAGATGAAATTCAAATTCAAGTATACAATAATGATAACGAAAGTATAAACCATTGTAGCCAGTTTATTCAGTAAAAGTTAAGAGAAATTGAAGAAAATCTCAGGTTCCATTTCGCGAAAACTTAAGAAAATTGAAGCTCAGGCAAAATGGCGGTTTTCTAAAAAACAAACGTGTATATGTAGATAATTCTCATATTGAATCCTCGCATTATCTGTGACAGTTAATAATAACAGTGAATAAATACTTCGTTTATGTTTAAGCTAACGATGAAGATAATATTGAATTATAAATTTGCAATTATTAATGTCCATTGTCTTTCTCCCCAGAATTGTTTCCCAACTCGTATCTTCATACAGGCATGTGATTCATTTTGATCTGTCACAAAAATATAGCTCTATTAAAGTTTGAGCAAGCAGAAAGCAGCTTATATACGGAAATTTGAAGTTAGATATGAGAACAAGAATGTACAATTAAGAGAGGTTCACGCATGCGTACATTGAGAAATTTACTAAGAGACTAGAAAGAATTTTGAAGGTTCAAGTTGCAGCGACATCCAACTTCGCAGCAGGTATATAGTTACCTCATTCTTAGTTGAAGCAACACGTCTTCATAGCTTCATTTCAACTTCATCCCCAGCTAGTAAGCTAGACCCAGTCTCCGGATGCTCCCATGGTCTTGCTACAGGTGGCACTGAATGCAAAAGGATAATAATGAAATGCTGAAAGGTAACTCATAAACTGTAAGCTCAAGGTAATCAGTTTAAAAACACACATTCAGCAGAAATGTACTCCTGAGTACCGAAATAATCGTCCCCTGATTGTTAGTTTTTGCAACTTTTTTCCAATCCCTCCCGCACTTTTTCCAGCCCCATTTACTAGCTTTGAAGATTTCATGCGAGGTATTGAGTTTCTTCAGAGGCTTATGTAACTAAATCAACATTATTCTTTATTCTCTTCATCAGAATTTTTTCATAATGTATGAAAGAAAAAATGAAAACAGCTCATCAAAGTATGCATGACTTCTACTTTTTCTAGCTCTCCGCATTTATTGGAACCCATTGATTAGTAATTTTCAGGAAATTTTTTAACCTCCCTTCAGTTTTTCCAGCTCACCATCCCCAACTAACCGTCGCCAATTATTTGGTACCTTAGAGTAAGTAGCAATGACTTTTGAAAAATTAATTATTGAAAAGATAACTTCTCAAAAGGACTAACTGCTAAAAGCCCTCTAATGTGAAACCAATAATTGTTTTAATAAAAGCCCTTCCTTCATACAAACTACTTACTTTCTTTGATGCGGTATACCCTGTTAGTGTGATCCTTCCCAACACAGTTGTAGGAGTTGTAAGGACATGGCATGAAATCCTCAGCGAGGCATCTGCTACTGTTGCCATCTCTGCTGTATTGGATCTTTGATTCATCTCCTGTCCAGCATTCACCTTGAAAAAAAAGCATTCCATCAGCTTTACTATACGTCTCCTCATTGGAAGGAAGATAGTGGACAAATCTTGATTGGCTGTTGGCGAGCTCCCCAATTGAGAAGATTCCCTAATCGGAGAGCTCGCCAACAGCCAATCAAGAATTGTCCACTATGCTGTTGGAAGGAGGATATCGGTGTACTAGAAGAATTAACTACACTGCCACAAAGAGCAACTGAATTTTACAATCTATCTTTTCATTAGTGTATTAATAATAACAACATAGTATTAATAATGATACATTTGTCTAAAGTTTGCTAAAAAGAATTTGAACGAATGTCAGCAGGCTCTCCTAATAAGCCCTGTTTTTTTGAGGAATAAGGTAAAGAACGCTATACGTATATACAAGTAAAAACAACATCAGATAAAGAAGGCTAGACAAATGAGGATTTCTATCATTTAAAATGCTTTTTAGACAGTGTCTTATTTATACATGCATGTATAAACCAATGATGTTCTTTGGTGCTTCGCCTTTGAGACTCAATGGCGAATTAAAAATGGATGGCTAATTTTTCCAACTTACAGTTGCACATAAGTGGTAACGAGAATTGAGCATAGCAAGGTGAAAATTACCATAGAACTGTACTGCAAAAGTGGTGTGTCCTAGTTCCTTTGCTTTGGCAGCGCAGCGACAAATCATTTTGGGAGAATAGGTGTTCCAATCCTTCCAGTTAATCAAATGCCCATTCCAGTTGGGAATCGAGAAATCCCGTTCATTCATAGCGTAGTCTGGAAGAGGCCTTGGCACATTCTGCTTGTCGTTGAAACAACCAATAGGCTCATAGTAAGTGTCGCACACTAAAATAGCAAATTAACGCCTCACATGTCATACACTGCTGAGGGCTCAGAGTGTAAAAGTCTCATGCACTTATAGCCATACATTCTGAATGTTGGAAGGCGAGTTCAATAATGTCAAAGCACAGCATTTTTACTACCACCACTTAGATTGAGATTAAGGTAGAACTTTTGTTTAGTATAATATGAGATAGCTTAATACATGTGAAATGAAAGTGAAATGAAATGAAAAAATATTCGTTTATATAGTAAGCAAGGTTTATTGTATGTGATTGCAGTAAAAAATTAAGTATAAGGTGCATAACCGAAGACTGGTTATAGTCTCATGCACAGACCTTTTCATGAAAAAATTTTCATGATAGCGTTACATCCCCCACTCAAATCAGCCTAGGAGGGCGATTGGGCAATAATTTTTTTGTCTCGTAGTCACCCCTAGAAGCTTCAAGTACATACAAACTATGGGTCAAGCAACAAATTCTTTACTTTTTATGGTCTAAAATTGTTCAGTCACAATTGTTTGGGGCTACATCAGGTTTTTCCGAGGGCAGTGGATCGCCCGTCTAAATAGGCCTGCAAGGGCGTTTCTGCGCATGAGGGCGTTTGCCCAGACGAGGACGATCGCCTGCATAAAATGAAAAGATCTACCCATGTAGCTATAATCCATGTAGCCATTTCTTGGCCACTAGGCATGAATGTATTGGTAAGGTATTGTTTTGTGAGCTAAGAGATTCTTCATAAGTAATGGATGACCACATATTGTAACTTAACAGTGAGATGTGTTCAAACTACTAGAAGCTCTACCCATTCACACCCTTTCCAAGTTACACTACCTAATGCACGAACTCTAGCTCACATCTTTCTTTCCAAGAACTTCTCAACTATGGAACTCATTGCCATCCAGTATTTTCCCCGAATCCTGCAACCTATCATCTTTCAAATCTAGCATCAACAAACTTGATCTTGTCTCCCTATCTCCCTTTTCTTAAATTTCCCTTTGTCTGGGCTTTGCTATAGGCCCTGAGGCCTTTCTCCGAAATTATCTACTAAAAAGATCCTAAAAACAACAAGAATAAGTTTTAGAGCTTGCGTACGACAAAAGCATAAGTTTTCAGCATAGCACAACAGGCATGAGCATATTGGTAAGCCCAACTATTTACTAGTACTACCAGATATCAGGGCCATGGGTGCTTCATCTACTTCAAAATGGAATTTCTGGGTGAACAAATTACCTGTTGGAGCGATTCTATAGACGTAGTTTGTTAGCGCCTCGCCTGTACAGGCTACGTCATCTTTAGTGCATCTTCCCCACTCCTCACGTGTTTCTCCATGAACGCAAGTTTCTGCTTTTCCATGTTTTGCATAGTCTAGATGGCCTCTAAGACTTCCCCAACATTCTCCTTGAATTAAAAATACAAAAAGTGAAGAAGTGTTGCGCATTAGCTATTCAGATTTCCTGGAGGATATGTAGAATGCCAAGCCAAATTGAAAGTGTTTGTTACCGTCATCATGCCTCCCAATAGCTAGTTTCTCCTTATGGCAAGTAAACATAAACAATTCGCTTTAGATAGAGTAGGCATTTTTGATCACCAGCTTATGCAGCTGTATGAAAAAAATTGAGATTATTTGTGTCTTCAAATAGCTTCGTTCCATTTCATTGTCAAACTAGTTTCACCCATCTTCAACCTGTCTTGTATGCTTGTTTAATTGCTTCAGAACAAACAGCCTCAATTGAGCATGAGAAGGAGTTGAGTATGTAAAGCTGGTAGATATTTGACAAGCAAGAATGCTTATTTTGAACACAAGCAGGAATTTATTTGATACCTAATTGAGAATGGAAGGCTTATATAAATTGCAAAAGCTTAGGACAGTTATTACCAGATTAGCAATTGAAATGATCTGCTGCAGAATGACAGCTTTGCATATCCTTCCTGCAAAATTTTTTTTAATGAGAGCTCCTGAAACACTTACCATAAAACTGGACTCCCATGACTCTATAACCTCTTTCAAAAGCGATTTGGGCACAACTAAAAGTAATTAAGTTAGTAAAACTTATTCATGTAAATATACAGTAGAGAATTGCAGTTTCGTTCTTACTTATAGTAAAATTCCAGTTATAAATTTTACATTGCAGTCAATGCAAGTGAAATATACAGTCATAGCTGATACTTCAAAGATTACTACTTCATCAATGTTCACATTGTGCACTGAACAATGATTGCAAATAAAATTGCAAATTACTATATCGATGTGCAAAATCATTGCAAATACGATTGCAAATTACTATATCAATGTGCACAATATTTCCATTTTCTACCACTATTTTCACGGACATTGCTCTCAGGAAATCAATAATATTATTCCTGATCCAGTGAGGCATGTTCGAACCACCGGAAGCTCTACCTATCCACACCCTTTATAAGTTACACTACCTAATCCACAAACTCTAGCTCACAAATCATCTTTCATCCCTAGAACTTCTCAACTGTGGAACTCATTGCCACCCACTACTTTCCCTGAATCCCACAATTTGTTATCGTTTAAATCTAACATCAACAAACTTGATCTTATCTCCCTCTCTACTTAAACTTCCCCATTTTCTCAGTTTTTCCTTTGTCGGGGCATTGCTATAGGCCCTACGGCCTTTCTCCGACATTATTTACTAAAAAGAACAATAATCAATGCAAATATGATTGAAAATTACTACATCAATATATACAATTAATGCAAACACGATTGTAATTGGAAAAAGAAGAATAGACTGTATAGAGCGATTGACTTAGAGAAGAAGCTGACTTAGAAGATAGAGTAAAAATACCGAATCTAATTCATTAATGCAAGTAGTAATTTAGAGCATTTTGATAGTAATTAATAGCAGAAGTTCGTTGTGAAGAATTCTAGATACATATATTTATTTTCCGAATTCTTCTTTATATCGATAGATCAGTTGCGTAGTATGTCATCTCTAAATTTAACTGTAAGCAAAAATTGCCCATTGATATCATCCAAATATGTTATTATACACAATTCTCTTTGCTACGTTGGACTCACTGGCAGATGAATTTAGGTAGATATGTTGTCCATTGCCTCCAAGCAATCATATATCCTGCATATATGCTTCGATCAGCCTGTCTTGCATTCAGAAACTGTGGAAGGTAAGTATTCATGAGACAAAGTCAAGCAAGTCTCGCTATGTTTGCAATATAGATGTATGTAGTGTAGACTAGAGAAGATATCCATTACAAAAAGTCCCTGGGAAGGTTAGTTATAAGTGTTTAATGCCTAATTTGTTGTTTCGTGATTTTACACTTTGTATATTGTTAGTAGTTTTCTGTAAGCAATATCGTTGACAAGAAGTTATAAATCTATTGATGTCATATTTTGCGCGTGATGGCAGAAAGTCAAACATCTAAACGTAAAAAGGTAACTTCGTTCCCATTCATTTTCCTTCTGAGTAAGCACAAGAGTTGCTTCAAGTTGAAGAGCAAATTTCAGAGAATGGCCCCCCTGCTGCAAAAGCAATTTAATGTTTCTGTTTGGAAGCATGAGAAATCTTCGTTGTGCAAATTTCTATAAGTCTTACGATTTGTAAACATTTGCACAGCAAAGAGTTCTCATGTTTTCCTCCTATTCTTTAGTAGAACATATAGAAAAGTGCTCTACAAGGACACTGAACAGAGCACTGTCATCCAGTTTCTCCTGAATCAAACCAGTAACTGAAATGCTGCTTGAAAACAGTATATTAGAGGGAATGTTATGCTCCCTTCTACATTCGTAGCTACGTAAGAGAGTGTCTGTTAGAGAAGGGACTTATCCTCTGACAGCACCATGTGAGGTAGGGTGGCCAGTTCCTTTCCTCGCCGCCTTTATCTCCGCAGTGTTGCGACCAAGTGCCCATCGCTGCTGGATGAACAGTGAGCGAGCATTAAATCAAGGCTGCAAGAAGGACTCGAACCACAGACCTCCCCGCACGGAAGCAAATGCTCTAATCGCTATGCTACCCAGCTCAAACGCAGTACAGCTAAACCTCGATTATCCGGACTCTTCCAGACAAAGCAAGAAAGGCTGGATAATCATAAATCCGGATAATGGAAATATGAATAGTAATGAGAAATGAAAAAGCGGAGAAAGAAACTAACTTCGAATGAGCTGTAAACTGATCGAAAAAAGGCTTAGCCTTTTTAACTCTCACCGTTGTGTATCATTTTGTGGAAAATTCAAGTTAAGAATCCAACTAATTAATATTCATGAGAAAATCTGGACCAGAGATAAAAGTGTGGATAATCAAGATATCCGGAAGATGGAGGTCTCGATGATCGAGATTTGACAGTGTAGGAGGATGCTCATTCCTCCACTTTTAAGTAGCAAGTATAGACAATTCTCATGATATGAATTTTAGCATTTGATACATTACGAAGAATTCACTCCCTTACTTCAACTGGCATAGCTCTGTCATGATATTTATCCTTGTAACATCCAACTGGCTCAAGTTTGATTGGACATGAGTCAACTGTAAAAATATTAATAACATTACCAATATAAATTGCTTTTCACCTTCATATTAAAAGGAAAAATATGAAGAAAATTATTTATGGGTGCAGCTGTCGCTGTTTAGATAGCTGAACAGGCTTAAAAGGAAACCATTGTACGAGCTATTACTTCGAAAATGTTTGTTTGACTTTGTATTTTCGTATGCACGACTTTTTTTTATAACAGTGCGTGGCTTTCTAGTGACAAAAATATTTATAAGCCAGTTGTCAAACAAAACTAGTCAAATTAGGATCAAAGAGATTATCGGAAAGGCATTTCATTGCATTTGCAAGATTCAGACTTCCTTCCGGCAGTGTTAATGAACATTGCCCGAAAACTTCCTGATAGAGGTGGAAATTACGGAAGTGTTTGGGGGGCGGGGTGGTTCATCTTATCAAATTTTTAAACATGTTAAGCTTGCCGAAAACCCATCCAAGATTCTTATCCTTATATACGTAAGGCAGCGTAGTTGCATTACTACATTCACAATTCAGTGGTACACGTTTTTTTATAAGAAGAAAGTTTATAAGAAAATGAGACTCAATTGGTCAAAATCTTAAGAAAATCACGAGGCTCAATTTGCAAAATTTAGTGTTTTTATAGGCAAAAAATCAATATTTTGTTGTTATTGCATTCAAATGTTAAAGATGGAATTCAAATTCAATTATGGTTTTCTTATAAAAAAGGTGTATCCTACTAGTTGCTGAAATTATCTCAAATTGTATATTCACAAAAATTGTATGTCACTGCAAACGTTTTCAGTTTAAATTGAATTTCTACTTCCTGATGAAATCCTTTGTCATACACGTTGTCAAGAGACATCTAGCAAGGCTTAACTTGTTCATACTTTATACCATCGCTTTCTATCACGTTTTTGCAACACCATTCATTACACGCCGTTGTTCTGACGAATAGTAAGATAGTCACTTCCTTGCAGCAAAATGAGTGTGGCGACCAAAAGATGTGGCACATAAAGGGGGTGACCCACTGAACCCTCTTCTAGTCAGAAAATCGTCAGCCTGAACCCCCTTCAAATAATTTCCAATTTCTGCCATTATTTCCTTAGGAGAGGGCATATAATTACAATTTCTCATACATTTTCGGCTCTTTCCAAAATATGCAAAGTTTTGGCCAAAAGAATTACTGCCAGTATGCTTGTCATACTTTTAAACTTCTGCGAATCCATCGACTTTTATGGCAGGCAGAGCGTAAACAATACATTACCAACTACACCCAAAATATTGTATACACTGTTGTAAATAGGTTTATGCTTTCGCACAAATACTCACGTGAATGGTCTTCTTTTGCAAATACGAGTAAGCTTTGAATCCCAAACAAGACGACTGCTGTAATATGCCTTCAAAAATATTAGTATTAGACATGACATTAGTCCAAAATATATATTTCCTTCCATTCCTAATCTTGAATCCAACACAAAATACAACTCTAGATCTTCTAACAACAACTTTTTCTTTCTATGCTAAACCAATCTCTTTTGGAGATACAAGAAATCTTTCACTTAACCATCCATTTTCTGATTGCTTCCTTATATGTCTCATTTTTTCACTCCTTTCCTTCAGTTACCTTGCTAGCTCCTTCTCTTCACCGTGCTACAGATGGAACTATTGTAGTAAGGTGTTGAAATGTTTACTGGGCTGTCATATATACGGATTCTACTTAAATTGCACTGGGTAGTCTTCTAATGTTTTTTCAAAGAATCTATTGGTTTTGTGGAATAATGAATAATTTTGGCTCCTGCATTGGTTGTTTTCTTTATGTTGAAATCTTTCTCATACCTCGAAAAGCATTTATATGCTTCCATGCTCATAGTAATAGTGGAAAGGATAAGGTTATATCTTACTAATAGTATTGAAACAAGGGAATGGATAATATGATGGTGTAACACCATATAGATAAGAAAAGACATATTAAAAAGTAATATGTAGGATATCACACAGTGTAAATCAGTTTGTGTAGTGCTCCAGGTAGTCTCTTTGGTAAGCAAGAGTCTAATTGGCTATTATCTATGGCAATTTATTACTTTTAAAGTACTTCTGGATCTACACCTGTAAGTACATGTTTTTATCTCATAAGAAAACTTTCTTCGGCCCAGTACTGGAGCTTTTATAACTTTTTCTCCATTCCAGAATCAACACTTTCTTAAGGAGTTCTTAGCAAAAAGTTATGACTTCCGATGCTTTGCCATGCACATTAGCGAAAAGAGAAAAATGTCTACGTACATCTGAAATGATGATAAATCTTAGTAAATAACAGAGGTTAGGCTATTAGAGGGCAGCCAAAATAAGAAACATAACTTTTTGCACAAAAATACATCAAATAATTAAATACATGAAAACTTAAAAACTTTATCAAGTCTCCAAATATCCAGCAATGACATTTCTTTACTTTTTAGAAGCTGAATACTACTTTCTTTTAAACCACTTTCTTATAAGTGAAAAGAAATGTGTATTGCGGAGAAAACTTCTGGAGATATCTACATCATTAAGTAAGATTATACACATAACTTGGATGTCAAAATATTTAGAAACTTACATGACCCTTAGATAAAGATGCAGCAACAAATTGAACCGTTCCTTGCTTTTTCCAAATCCAAACTTCTAGCTGAGCTCCGTTTCTATTTATATATAAAACCTTTGATAGATTACCGACAGGATAATTGACAGAAAAAGCTATCAATCTTATTGAAAACCCGTCCGGTTGGCAAAGACAGGTGTAGATGGCTTTCTGTGAAGTTACACAACATAATTTTCAATTTTCGATGGAGTTGGATGCAAATAGTGTGACACATCCCAAACAAACTAACAAAATTTGCTTTTTGAAATCCATTGACAACCAGCGCAAGGTAGAAAACTATTGCGTTTACATTTGATTATTATTGATTTAGCACTTCCTGCATCTCAGCTGGATCGCATCTGTGTTTTCTTCCAAAATTAATTCTCAAACACCCAAGCTTCTTTTATTTTAAGAAACATCCACCTCATAAAAGAAAAAGCAGGAAAAAAATACATTTCTCACTTTTTGTTGGCTTAAATTTACTACAAACCTTTTTCACAAGAGGAAAATAATGAAGAATTTGATAGGATTTCATTGGATTGCTGCTAATTTCTGCTAACTTATGAAGAAACTGATAGAAGATTTGGTATCACGCAAGTCGTAAACACCAAAGGGCTATTGCTGCAATGTTTCACTAGTTTCCATATATTTACCGTGAAAGCTCTATTAAATCCCCCTTTCAAGTAAAATTTGCAAATAAGCCCCCTCCGTATTAAGCCTCCCCCTCTAATGAAGAAAGTGATTGCATGGGCTCTCGAGGCACGGAGAACATTGCCAGATGAGACCACATGTATAAGATATAGACCATGTACATAATTGTATGTGTGTCTTAGAAACCTAGGGAATACTGAATTTGTCGAAGGAATCCAAGAGGAAAACAGTTTTCAATCATTAACTTTCTAAGGCATTCGAAAAAAAGATATTATCCCATGCAAGTTGTGAATAGGAAAGTTGTTTATCAAGATAGCTTTCGTTAGTTGCAATCTCTAGTTTTTCCAGCTTGGTACTTACTGGTACCAGTCCTCTCGTATGAAACATCATTTTCGTATCAGCATTGCAATTTTGTTGTTTAAATTGACTGACAAGTTAATTTTTGAACATAGTCCAATCACATCATATTCTAGCTCTATGACTTTATTCAATAAGAGATATGATTCAGAGACAAACCATGTTCTTTTGGTTTAATCCTATATATACTACGCTTTTAGAAAGCATTACGCTCATCGATTTGATTTGCATATGTTTTATGGTGATTGGGTCTTGTAAAAGATGCAAAGGCAACATCAGAGAGCCTCTAGAGGCGTAATGCCACTCAATGTTTACGAAACTGCAAGAGAATTGATCCTACCGCATGCGAAACAGCGTTCCATTGATCATAGTTTTGTCCCTAGCCTTTTGTTTCTTGTTGATCTTAGTTAACCAGATGTTTGCAAAGCACCTCCTCAAAAGAAATTGCTTAGGTACAACTCTCGATGCATCCCTTGAGGTTTTGTTACTGAAATGCTGATGTATTACTGAGTGTAGCTCCGTGATGCATAGATCCTGTGATATAAAGGCCCAAAGTGGCTTTTCAGTAGCTAGCTCATGTTTAATGATAGCATTTAAATACCGTAGACATATGTGTCAAGAATAGAATATTCACTCAAATATTATATTTTCTGTAACCATGTTAGATCTACTCTTTAAAAACTAATGCTATGTATCTTAATTTGCAAAATAACTATCTAAAAGGTTGCTTTCTAAGATTTTAACAGTAATCACTCGATAATTGAAATGTAGTATCATGGTGAAATGAGAATGTCACGGTTTCTGAACTTTCTAAATAATTCAAATGATTTGCAAGTTGAACTTGAGGAGATATATAATTATTGTTGTAATGGTTGCCCTAACTCGAAGCCAAATGCCCATAATTATAGATTTGTTGGCTGAAATTATACGATAGATGATTAGAACCGAACAACTAACCTTGTCTCTAGCACCTGACATAGCTTTATACATTTATTATCATGGCGTACTAACAAATTTACTTTGGCAGCCACTAATCTGTTGTCAGAAAGAGCTGATGTCTAAAAAAAAGCTCAGTCTAGAAGACAAAGCACTAATCTCAAAGAACGCTTTCGTAATACAACGAGGTAAACATTCAACGAGATAAGCATATTCCCCCTTCTCTCAAATGATACTGTGCATGCATTGCTCATCTGCGAGTTCTCTCCGTTAACAAATAATGGATATAGTTAATTAGGATTAAGAGCTATTTAGCATTTAGCTGCTGGAGTACGCCCCAAAATTCTTTCTTGGCATCTTGTTTGATGCAGATGCCACTATGGAATTCAGTGCTGGTAAATATTTACAGCGCAGTTAAATTGAAATTCGAATTGACTTCAATGAATTTAGGTTTGGAATAACACGATAATCAACATTGTTTGCACTGGAACTTCTTTCTCCGGATATATCGTATGCAAAGTCTCCTCTTGTAGTAAAACATTGAAATTCCTGTGAACTAGTGGACGCTATTACACTCTTTACTGAAGTGAGCAACACTTCGATTTCCAGATTTCAGTTACAAACTTTGCTTTACAAGAATACAAAGTTTTTCTAATGTTTAGCACAAGATTATTCTTAAATTATTGTTAAGTGTCAAAGGTGTAACTTCGTCTGAAGATAAAAGCATTATATTCAAATCTTTGTTGAAGTCTTTCTTTATCGTAAAGCAAAAAGTAGGAGTGGAACAAAATAACAAATACTGTAAGTTCATTATTGGAGAAAATTAGCTCTGGCTTGCCGTTCAAATTTAGCTTTTGATCTCTTTTTGCAAATTTGCTTATTTATGCAAAAGGTAGGATTGAAACTCCAAAGAAGCAGGAATGACAAGAATTTTGACTTAAATGTTAGTGGAACAATGAACTGGCTACCAGGCTGTGATGTCAGGGACAGATTTAGGAAATGATTATTAGGGAGTGTAGAATTGTGACAGTTCTTGGGAATTATGGAATAGGTCCTTTAAATGCCTGATTAATAAAGCCACGTCACGAATCAAACCATTGCTTTCAAGAATTATGCATCTCCATCAAAGCCAATCTTTTCTGAATAAAAAATTCTTAAGTTATATGACCTATTTCATCTCAAGCTACTTATCTTTGTGTATGAATCCGTTCACCAAATTTCCCAACAACTTTTTTGACACTTTGATCTCTCTTCATCTGTATGATAATACAAGACAAGCTTGCTAGTGTGACATCTTTTTGACAAAAAAGAATACTTTCTAATAAGGATTAAGATCAATTAGATATGCAGGTGCTAAATTCTGGAATGATATTCCATCCAGTATCAAACAGTCTCCTTCATTAATGATTTTCCATCGCAATCTAAAATTACACATTTTCTCAACTAAGTACTTATCTTGAGTTTCTTTATGAGTTTACTACATTTAAACACCAAAGGGTTTCATAACTTGAGTGTAAGATTTTAGCATAGGGGGTGCTCTTTCCTCGATTTTTAACCTACTATGAGAGCTCCTCTTTAAGAAATTCCACTCCATACAAAAAAATTCTGTGTACCCTTCTTTGCAATATTTGTCCTTATTTATCATCTTCATCTATTGTAGTTTGCTATCCTAGCTTTATTGCATGTATCTCAAATTATCTGTATGTTATGGAAATTATTTGTATGCCAGAGAATTTCAAATTAAACTGAACTGAACTGAACGCCCATTCTTTACTTTCAATACTGCACCATCTTAAAATTTGCTTCTTAGTTGTAGAAACCTGAAGCCTTTGTTATCAGAAAGCAGAGTCTACCAACTGGAATAAACACATACCAAGATTACCGAATGGTTCAGTAAACACTGGGGATGTAACACCCCCATACACTCCCCCACAATGTCCTTCTATGGATGAAATGCATCATAGCAACTGAAACAAGCAATGCAGTTGCTGCACTTTCAAATTAGATATTTGGGCGACTTATACAGTCGTTCTGAGGAGACTCCATTGTTTGAAATTTTTGTGTTCTAGAGAGGCTACACGTGAGTAACCCGATAGAAAGGTGCAAAATAGATCGTCCATCATTTCTACAACGAACGTTCATATTTGAAGTGATATCGTGTGTCGTCAATTATATGGCGTTTTCCCTTCTAATATGGCTACTATTTTCAGCTTGTTTCGTCTAATTTTTCCCATACCATCTAACAATCCCGCAAATACCGTTCCCTCTCAACTTTACATTATCTTTCATTTTGCAGAAGGAAAGCATAAACTAGTAAGCCACTTTAATTGCAGTTCAAGATAAATATTTGAGAAAAAACTGATCACACATCATTCATACTAAACTAATGCTTAAATGTAGCATGAATGCTTGGACTAAAATAATAGGATAAACCCCGTAAATCTTTTAATATCTTTATGTCCTCATTATAACTTGCTCTTTGCAACCCTGGAAAGAAAGAAGCATTTAAAATTACTTTCGTAGCTCAAGCAATTTGGATGTGGCTTTGTATCATACTGACTTTTGGGAAATTTTTCCTGCTTTAGTAAACTTTTTCATTCTTGAATAGACTATTTCATTGCTAACGTATTAGTTGATATGAACTGTTTATGAGAAATCATTTGCAATGAGGCTGTTCAGAGTGAAGAATATATAGTATCTTAATATAAAAGTTTTTGCTACATATTAAATGTTTTGGTTAATATACATAATATGTAAAGGAATTATGACGAAATGTAAACAATGTGAATAACTTCACTTGCTAGTTCTAGAGCTCCACGTTATTTTAAATTATAAATAATTTTGAAGACTCCACTGTCTAGCATTAAAATTGCACGCTGTTTTAAACATAATTTTTGTCAAACATTGGCCTAGAAGTTACATTTATTTGATATGTCAGCTGATAGAATAATTATAGGTACCATCAATACGCCATCTTGTTTACCCTGAGCCGCCTGCAGCTGAAAGAGCAAGGAAAAGTGTGCATTCAATCTTAATTGGATGCTTTTCTCATTCCAGTATGGGAGTAGGTGCTTGGAAATGAGGTGAGAAATCTTCATCAAATTCAACTACATTTATAAATGGACTAGATTATTACTGCAAATAGCAACCTCAATTTACGGAAAGTCAAGGTGCCTACAAGCTCTTCACCTTTCTCAAATTTGGCTGGGGTCTGGGTATCATTTGAAAATTGTGGGGGAGGCAGCTGTCCCTTAAAGTACCCCTTAGTGCTATCCTTGAAATTAACCTAGCATGCTTTTTTGTTCTATTGAATGATTACTTTCATTACAAATCACTTTGTCCGTAAGTTTTTGTTAAACTCAAGGTTTATTTTGTGTATAACAACTTATGAAATGAAAACACCGAGCATGCTGCTTTTTCAGTTCATATAGCCGAAGTAAAATCTACTCAATGCCATCAGGAACACTTTTGACCAAAGTAGGCTTTAAGAAATTCAGGTTTTCTGTGAAGTATGTTCAATGAATTTTTTGTGCCTAACTAAATGCAATTGAATTTTTGGAAGTAATCGTAATTTGTTAATTGACTTTTTCTGCTTCAAGTAATCAAAAGTGATATCACAGACAACCATTCCGTACCTCATCTCAATCGATAGACACTGTTGGCATAGTCCTGTCCCACACAGTGGAAAGAGTTGCAAGGGCATGGATCAAAATCCTCGGCCAAGCATCTCCCATATGGACCATCCCGGCTATACTGGATTGCAGATTCTTCTCCTGACCAACATTCACCTAAAAGTAGAAAAAATATTTGCATTTCTCTTGATTTAAAATTCTCCTCTTCCACAAATGACAGTCCAAGCTAATTGGTCAAAATGATTTAGCTCATCCTTTGCCAACCCAGCAAGAGCGTCATTAATGGGAAGAGGTAAATACGAGCACGCTTATAGCACTTGCATGATTGAATTGTAGACAACTGATACTCTCCATAAAAATAGATATATCTTATTTCTCTCTAAAAATTTGCTGTTTAACTAGGAAATATTAGCAGAAGGCTGTAGCACTTGTTAAAAATAGTGCGAGAGTTTTGTGACTTTTTGAACCATTTTTACGAGATTTTGCGGAGTAACAAACCCCTTGACATCGAGTGTAAGGTAATTCTCATGACAGTCAACCTGGAGTGTAGAAAAAACAACTCTCTAGCTAAGGTCATAAATTAGCTGAAATCAGAAGAGTGTAGATGACAGTACTATGTTTAGGAAGCTAATAACACAGCTCACAAATATGTTTGAAATTTCACAACTTTATGTTTGATTAAAACTGCTTGCAAAATTGCATCCGTCATGCATTTTGTCACTGCGTCACGCAAAACTCTGCCATGTTTTCCCAGAAAATGAAATTAATGCTTGTTTCTAGGAAATGCAGAGAAATCTCAAGAAGCAAAGCATTGCTAGTATGCTGTAACTTGTCGGAGCTTCAATTCAGTCGCCCGCAGAGGATACAATACGTCTCTCTAGTACTTATATAAAACTACATTGTTTTAGAAAAA
>WIPJ01067477.1:66727-76788 GCA_018155075.1 Cassiopea andromeda
CATTGTCACCGCTGGACCATAGACCCAGTGGGCCCTCTTCCAAGTCTAGTAGTGAGGCAAAATATAAGGTTTCTGGCCAAGTAGCCTGGTCCCTGCTTTTTAAAAGTATTACTTCTCCTCAAAATACAAATGGTCATAAATCAATCTGTCGGAAGATGCGTCCATTTACGCCAATGCATGAAATAGCGGCGTAGCTTTGCCTTTTAAGTTCTAACCCTTCAAAATTAGCTCAATCCAGATTGAGGAATCAGTTTCTCCTTCTCAGCATAAGGATCAATCATGAAGCAAAAACATTATATTCTGCAGAGAGGCATTTTGCGACGTTTCAAGAGGTGTTGCTTCACAACATCTATCTGGGGCAAGCCCCCCGACACCCTTTTCCATGAGTTACTTGTGGAAAAACTGTTTTAGCGTGCACTAGAGCACTGAGAGGCGTGATCGATCAATTCTGACTGCAAGTGAAATGAGAGTCTTACATGGGTCTGGCCCAGATGTAGTCAAATTTTCTTAAAAAGATGCCCTGGGTAGTTCGCGAACTATTTGTTGACCCTAAGGTAGCCCTTGGCTCCAAAAATGTTGGTGATCCCTACCCTAGTGACAAAAAGGTGTAACTTTTTGTGGACGCTTACCGAGTGCGTTACCCGGTAACCTTGATCTACATGTACAGGTATTTGAGCTGGTGTTTCACTTACAAAAATGCTTCATGAATGAGGCCAGCCGTATGAATAATAATAATAAGGATTACCATAAAATTGGAGGCTAAAAGTGGTACGGTTGAGTTCTTTTGCTTTGGCTGCGCAGCGACAGATCATTTTTGGGATGTACGTGTTCCAGTTCTTCCAATCAATGAGATATCCGTTCCAATTCGAGTGCCTGTAGTCGCGCTCATTCATGATGTAATCTGGTAGAGGTCGTGGAATGTTTTGATTGTCTTTGAAGCAACCAACAGGCTCATAGTCTATGTCGCACTCTAAAATAGTAGATATTTTCATTATTTGTTTATTATATTACATGTTTTCAAGCAGGTCCTATTTTAGAGTGGTCTTCACTACACTTTGTGGTCATTGAAAATTTTAGTGTGTTCTTGGAAAAATAAATGTATGGTCGACTTTCTCACTTTCACATTCTTCTTATTTCGTGGAAGTTTCTTGTACTTTGGTCTGTATAAGTTCTATGTAAGTTTTGAGAACAGTACAACATGTGCTTCAATATGGCATCCAAGAATAAAAGACTCCAAATGCATTTTGGATTGTTTGAAGAGGGTGATCCCAAAATCTCAAGTAGTGTGTGGTTAAGCTTTATCATAGCATGGTGTGGTCTTGGAATATTTCCTTAAATAGGCTATGTCTGTAACGAAACGGAAGAGAATTTAAGTTGGTGCAAGCCTAAATTACAGAGCACCTTCCTCGCTTGGGGATCTTTTTGCTAAGTTGTAAGCTTGCATCTTCAGTATAGGAGAATTTAGGGATCAATTTGAAATTTCAACTACCAATTAATGATTTCTTCACCCAATATGCAAAGAGATATCTGCAAAACCTGCATACTTTGATGAAAACTAATAGGAGATTGTTAATTTTCAGTGAGTCACCTGTTGGAGCAACTTGGTAGACGAAGTTTGTCAATGTTTGCCCTGAGCAAAGCGTATCACTCTTGGTACATTCCGCATAATCCATGTTTCCTCGGACACAGCTTTTAGATTCTCCAAACTTCGCATAATCAAGGTGTCCATTAACGCTCCCCCAACATTCTCCTACAAATTGAGAACGGTATGGCATAGATTGATTCTACGTTATAGCTACCTCTAAATCTTTAAGTAAGCTCTTGAAATAGAGCTAGGCCTATGAACGCAATTGTAACAAGATATCCATAACGGTCGGTGCGTTCAATTCAGCTTTGGTACTTTGAGATTCTGTGCTACTTCGTACGATATCAAACCTAGGCTTCACACTCCAAATCCCTTACAAGTAAATCTGAACTTGTTTGTAAATTATCTTAATGTCCATGGAAGATAAATCATTGAATTACGGCCATGAAGCTTAAAGCCATTATGATTTAAACATCTTGTTGCATTAAGGTAGGAAATGATTTTTATCATCTATTGTATACTTAAAGTTTCTCATGGCAAAGATTTAGGTTGAAAATGTAATTGAAAACTGCAACATTTTAATTATTCTCAGTACATGGATGCAAAGATAACGATAGATATAAAGACTTCATTTATTTTCTTCAGATAAAAATCATAAAGTAGGCATCTTAAATCTGGCGTGACTAGTGAAATGAATGTAAAAGGTAAGGAAAGGTTCAGTAATTCACAGGTCCTTTGACAAGGTCCAGCCAGAGACAAAACCTATTGTTGGAATATTTCATTTCCTGTATACCTATTGCCATCAATGTACTGAGATACACTTTTCATGGTAAGAAAGTCGCCAAGTAGAGCTGGTGAATTAAGAATAGTGATAATATTCTCATACCAAAGAACTGGACTCCAAAGACTTTGTACCCTTTTTGCTGTGCAACTTTGGCGCAGCTAAAAGTTAACCATTCAGGAAAGTCATTATATCAAAAATTAAACTGTGAAAAGCAACCGTTTCTTCGTAAATGGTTGAGAAAGAATTAAAGATTATCTCATATTGTGCTTTCTAAGATCATAAACTATTGATATTGCATATCTGGATAAATTTCAAGCTGTGTTTCTAATTTGGCATAAGTTATTAAATTGAAGGTTCTATCTACATTCTTGAGTGTTGTTTCTCTACTCGTGTATCTTCTCCATATTATCTCTATTATTAATCGTTCCTTTCTCTACTATTGATTAAATTACTAGTTCTAGTTTCATATTTATAATCAAGTTTGAGAAACTTCTAGTGCGCTTGCTAGAATGATTTAACTTTTTGTTAGCTGCGTAGAATACCCTCATGTAACGATAAATTTCAAAAGTGGGTAACACAATTGCCTTGAGCTTGTAACAATTGCACTGACTGATCCATGCAGCATTTAGAATGAGAAAAATTTTAAGAAATGTAAAGTATAAACTTACTCGCAAACAAATTTTGACAAAAATTGGGGCCAATTTTTCCAATCAGTTAAGTACCCAGCATATATACCGGCCAAATTCTCCCTTGCGGTTAAAAACTGTTGAAATGAAAATAAGATTCATCAAGAATGAAAACATAGTTTATCTTAAATAATAGTACTCTCTGTGTTATGCTTAATACCCTATTGTTCAAAAGTTATCTCTGATTTCCATTGATTATTTTGAATCTGTCGTGCAGATTATTCAACAGTACATCATCAACGTGTCATTACTCAAACACCCTCTATGTGTTACTAAAAGTAATACTTTTTAGATCGGTATTTTTCATTGCATAAAATAGCACTAAAAGAGCATAGAACATTATTGCAATTTGGTGCTACACGATTTTTTAAACAAGCCAACTTTCTGCCCTTGAGCTGGGATGTTTCTTAATAATTTGTAAAATACAGTTTTAGATGTTTCTTAGCTGTTTCTGAGAGTCTAAAAAATCTTACTACAACTACAACCCAGATTAGGCAACTGTGATGCAAAAATTAGGGCTTTCATAATTTGCGGGGGAATTTGATGAGTGTTATTTCTATTTCTGTTGTTGTTTAATCAAAAATTGTCGTGTAAAAAGAGTTTTCTTCAAGTTATTATTTGAAACTCAGCCTATCGATATTTCATGTATATTTGCTAATTTTTGCTAAATTCCAATCTCATACTTCTTATAGATATGGTTCTTATGAAAAACGTGTATTTATATCGAAAAAACTTGCAGTCATCAAGTACAACTAACCAAGATCAAGATAAGCTATGAACATAAGAAATTTTGAAATATGAATTTGCTTTTGCTTACGTAGTCTGCCATAGCTCTATTGGGAGATTCATCTCTGTAACAACCAATTGGCTGGGCTTTTACTGGGCATGAAGCTGAAACGAATAAATTTCACACTTTAATCCATGCATCATGAGACAAGCAATTTAAGCAGTTTCACTTGGAGGCGATAGGAGAAATTTTGTACGGAATTGGGATAAAGAGTCAATGGAATGAATGAGAAGTTCGTCACAGGAGAGCAATATTGGGCGAATTAAGAAAGTAATAAGTCACGGTAGCATGCATTGCTTGAAGTGGTTTTTAAAGTGGACAAACCAAACAAAGGGCTAAAATTTTTAAGGAATTGCTTTAGGCCTTTTGAACAATGTCGACTGTAGGACTATTATATGACTTGGAAAGAGGCTGCTTTCTAGCATCAGAAACGGGCACGTCACAAATACAATCTACTTCACAGATACATGTTCTTGCTGCTTGTTTCTTGAAGTGCTTCTTAAAGTAAAAGGTCATTATGAGCTTGCTACTATTTTGCTAGTTGGCAGCAGTTTTTAGCCCTGTCATTCTATAAGCTTGTAAATTTCTGTCATTAAGCCGTGGATGCTGAATTAACGTTCGCTTTCAATTACGACAAACTGTGTTAAAATGCTTGTGGGAGCATCTTGCATTTTTGAGGCTCCCTCTTCACAGAGACAATAAAATTAAAAGTTTCAACAAAAAAATTATCTACATCTAAAATTTAAAAAAAAACATTTGTTGAGAGAAGTTTTCACTACAGTTTCAGCAGTGAAAATCATTTGCAATTGCCAAATGCTAAAGCAACAAAACATAGAACTTAAATTATTCAGTGCATAGGCCATCATTTATGGGCCTCATTACCCGAGAAAATTAAAGATTACAACACGCTAACTAAATTAAAAAAGAAAATATGTTCATAGAAAAGAAATACTTGCATAGGTCTCGTTAAAATTTCAGGGTAATTGTGGGCTACTTTCTTTCTCTTAAGCAGACAATTGCATGATAATTATCGTTTACTTTGTTGGTATCAATTATCTTGTTCGCTACAACTATATGTTGCTATTGCATTCATGACATAGTGGTGGAAGACGATGCTTAAATTACAAGGAAATTGAATAAAGTTTCATTTCCATTTCAGGATTCAAAAGTAAATCTTTAACTTACTATCACACGCCTCCACAGTCAATGATGCCAGAATCACAACCAAACCAATTTTCAGATACATATTCCTATAAAATCAGGCTGATCATAAAGAGTATACTGAAACATTGTAAGTAAAATCCACTTGATATAAATGGTTTCATTAACACTTCGCTGTAATAAAGAAAGCAGTGAAGCTTGAAATATAGGTATTTGGCTATGGTCTTATTACAAACAGCAAATTTGAAATAGTTTGCAAACAGCTAACCGGCCTGGTGGACTATAAGTTATAGCGTCCGCCTTACAACCGTTAGGTCAAGGGCTCGAACCTAGGCTAAGTCATAGCAAAGACCTTAAAAATGTTACCCACTGCTTTCCCTTCTGGCGCTCGACACGCGAGACTCAAGTAGCAAAGTTGAGCACGCGGGGCTACCACTGAACCATGTCTCCCAGCTTTAGCTTTCACTGAATTAGCAGAAATGTCTTGAAACAGAGGCATGAACTGCTCTATGCGCCATTCGCACGAGTAGCATTTGACAATTTTTCACTTGGAAATAGAATGTTTTCCTAGTAATGTCTGCCAAGATTGCAAGGTGTGACAGAAGATGTTGGCAAATATCCTAAATAAGATTAGACTTTCGATCCGCTCAGGAAAGTACTTTGGGATCTTCCGAACTAGCGGAAAACTTTCTTGGCATGCTTCTGCTACTTTGTAATAGCATAAAATCCTATAGCATGCCATATATCTTAGTTTGAAAGAGACAGTGCTCTCATTTCTTAATAGGACTGTCTATTCAACTTGCTATAAAAAGCCTCTCTATTTCATGTGCTAACAATCTTATTGGTATTTGTTATTCATCACTAGGTGCCGTCGTGTGTTGTGGTTCCATTAAATTAAAAATGCAAGAGTTCAACGTTAAGCCTTGTCTGAAAGCGACATTCTCCAGTAGAAGCAACAAAGCTCAGCTTTTCTACAATCAGAACAGCATGTCATCTGCTACTGTTCTAAAAAAACATCAATTTAAGATGTGGAAGAACACTGGTAACTCCTAGTTTATATGGAAGAACAAGCTGAACACTGACGGAGGTTGCTGAAAATTCGGTATTTTGCGGTTTTGTGCTATGGTTAACGACGGTACCTCTCTGGAATTCTGTCTATTTTGCCTCACAATACTTAACCATACAGCTAATGCAGTACTCAAAAATGCGAAAATATGTAACTAGAAACGTCACTGTCTAGTAGATGGGCTGAGATCAATGCTGACAATGAATTAAAATTGTCATGTCCATATGAATTGTAGCTTAAATGATAATATAACTGTCTACCAAAGCCAACTCATTTTCTATCAGTGTCATACTAAGCTTTTTCTGACTATGATTTCTTAGGTGTTTACACTCTTCAACGCTGTTAACTTGAGATAGAAGTAAAAGGTAAATTCTTTTTGAATAAAGCCTTACACATTATTAGAAGTTTAAGTACATCAAATAGGCCATATTGCGCTTATTGTCAATAAATACTTTGAATAAATTTTTAAGTAACTACAAAGAAGGCAAAACTCGAAGTATAATTGCACTTCTCCAAGTGATATGAACTTACATGATTTCTGATGCACGCCAACGCTTTGACTCTGTGTAGGTTTTCAAAAGCACTTACCTGATGAAACTGTAATCCCTTATATAGAGTGCAGAAGAATTTAGCTGATTAGATATTACTGCCATGTTAATTGAAACCTTATCTTCCTTTTCATGAAACAGGAGCCTAACACAGATTTTCTATCTACGGAATGAAATCAAAAGTTAAATTTTTGTAATCATTTACGTCTGGCTCAATTTGTATTAAATATTGGATACTCAAATCAGGGAAATGATTAATCATTCAACGATTAATTTTTTAAAAGCAAACGGTGCGATTATTTCTTTTATGCAACAGTGCTTATGTCATATTTTCTGATATGCTTGACGCTCAGAACTAGTGATAGTTGAAAACTTTATTTTCATTCATTGGTACATTACTTGCATGGCAAGCAGAAATGGTTGGTTACTTAGTGTGAAACACAGGAATTTCCCAGAGCCAATGAAATTAGTGTATTTCATAGTCATATTCCAAGACCATATTAAATAAAGCCCCCTGGGAGACAAGCTCTACTTTTATTTGTCTTCCCTTTCATATCCCTGATTTTATTTAAATAACTTAGCCTGTTCCTATTATATGCTGAAGTTGACTTCCTATAGCAAAATCTTATAAATGTTAAGCTGCTTTGTTGGAACAAAGTAAAGAAACACCTTGAAGAAGAGTTGGTAGGAAAATTTTTGAGGAAACGTTTTTAAAAGAGTGGTAGAGAATAGTTATTAAGAAGTGTTGTAAAGAAAAATCTTGAAGAAGAGCTACAATAGAAAACATTGAAGAAACTTTGTAAAGAAAGCTGTAAAAAGAGTTACGAAAAGTACGAACTAAGGAGAATAGCTGCTAGGAAGAACAGCTGCAAAAATAGGTATTGCAAAGAAGCACTCTAAAGAAGAGCAGAAATAAATAGTTGAACTCTAAAGAGAAGTTGCAAAAAGAGTTGTACATAAGGATATAGGGAAAAGTTTGAAAAGAGTTGTAAGAAGAGCTTTGAGGAAAAGTTTTAAAGAATAATTATAAAGAAGAGTTGTGAAGAAAAGCTCTGAAGATTAGCTGTTGAGAATAGTTTTAAAGGAAAGTTGTAAAGGGGGGGGGGCTGTAACAAATATTTCTGAAAAGGAGCTGCAAAGATAAAGAAGTGTTAAGAGGAAGAGAATCAAATATAAAGAGGAGCTGCTAAGAAGAGGAGCTGCTATGAAGAGGAGCTGCCAAGAAGATGATCAGCAAATATAAAGAAATGTAAAGAAGCAGCATAATGGAGACCAAAAGCAGCAAGTCTAGGAAAACAGCAGTAAAGATATGCCATTATGATGAACTGTAAAGAGGAGTTGCGTATAGGGATGTAAATAGAATCTTTATGGAAGGCTCGTTAAAAAGAGCATTAAGAAAGGTTGTGTAATAGAGTGTAAAGAAAAGTTGTAAGAGTTGTAAGAGAAGTCATGACCTCATATGATCGAAGATGCAAAATTAGAAATTTAATCTACTTAAGCATGCAGTTGACAACGGTTATAGTTACTCCGCCTATTGTCACACTCTGGATTTAGTCACATAATTTGTACTTTCCAAATCTAAATCTGGTCAAACCATTATAGACTCACTCTGCTTATAGTCAATGCACTTATGGCCATACTCCACTTATAGACACTACAGTTTCCCTCCCCAAGAAACAGTATACCTTTTTTACAATCACATGCGAGGAGAAATCTTGAAGTGTCGGAAACATTTTACCCAAATATGAAGGAATTTCTCATAGATGCAAATAAAATTTTTAATGGATTCATTAACATCTGTAATGCAGGGGTGACACTTGGTTTCTTCCGATGGGGGGCTGACACTTCCTACGAGGGGGCTAGCATGTGGTTGTTAGCATACTATAGATGGCCAACACTTCCGAAAAATAGTTTTTTGCTTTCAGACGGAGGCTAGCACGTTGCCATGGAGGGTTATAGTCCCCTATCTTTCTCCTAGCACCACCCCTGCTGTAGTTGAAAGCGCCTTTGTTTCTGAAAGGCGGCTGATTCCTACTCTCTTCATGATTTGTTATACTCACTTGCTTATTTCTTTGGCAGCTGAATGCCAATTATAAATAGTGGATCATATTATCATTTGTCTTATTTTGGAAAGCTGAACGCTAATATTTAATAGTAATAGCTGAGTACTGATATTAATAGTGGGTCATGCTTTCCTGTGCCTATTTAACTTCTCCTAGCTCCTTATCACCTGAGTTGGAGTAATACCGAGTGTCGTTTTTCATGATGCATCTCTAGCAAGGAGTATAGTCTAATTCATGTTTCATTTTCCAATTAATGTCGTCCTGTTCACTTCTTTCAGTCTCCTGCTTTACCATTTTAAACAATCATTGCATTTATTGACCAATAGAAATACTTATAATTGAACAAATATCTGGGGAAGAGCTTCTGTGCCAACATAAAGCTATCGAAATATTTTCTTTTAGATACCTATATGTTTTAGGAAACTCCTTACAGCCACACTCCAATGAAGGTCACACTTTACCTCAAAATGTAGTTTTTAGCTTTATTCTATGGGGGAAAGTTAGAAAAGCACATCTCTGGGCGTATATCTCTGCAAAAGTATGCTTTGAAACTTTTGCATTAAATTCTTCATAAGCAAATATAAATTTTTATTTCAAAAAACCTGCAAGATCAAATGAAATTGACTATTCACATTTTTTATGAAATAATATGGTGTATAAAAACAGATATAATCCTTTGCTTGCTCTAATTGAGCTTACTTTGTTATTCAAATTAAATATCAGGATTTCTATGTAGCATTTGAAGCAGAACAGCTGCTAATTTTTCTGACTTAAGCGTAACACTTTTTGCTTCTGCTATAGATAGCACAACAACTGGCTGATTTTGCATAGATAACCGATAGTATCATGTCCAAAAGGAGAATACATTATCATTTCAAGATAACGAAGCTCGACTTTTTGCAGCTACATGGCTCTCAGTTTGCTTGAATGATTCTTTTCAGCTCCCTACAGAATACAAAGTCACAGCAAGTCTCTACGAGCAACAGATATATCTTTGTAATATTGCAGCATTCCTGTTCAGGCCATCCAAACTGCATTAGCCCTTACTACGTTAAATCTTATCCCATGCTTCTCAAGCTGTTTCTCAGTACTGCTATAGAGAGTAGGAAAAATGCAAAGAACACCTGCAAAATCTAATTTTTCACTTTCATGTTCGCAAAAGTTTAGAAATTTAGCTGAAATGTTCCTTTATTTTGGTTATTCCTTCTTCTAAGTATTGTTTTAGAAAATTTGAAGAAAAGTAGAACTATATCATCACAATTATTTGTCATCAAGAGTATTTATTATTTATGGTGAGAGCATTATATAATAATATAGTGCCATAATGTCATATATATATATATATATATATATATATATATATATATATAAATATAAATAT
>WIPJ01067477.1:76951-88414 GCA_018155075.1 Cassiopea andromeda
TATATATGTATTTGTGTAATTTTTTGCATTAAGTATGTTGTACTGTAAATAATGCAATGAAATGTATCAATGAAGTGGGCAGACTTAATATTTGACGGGGGACTGCTCACAGTTTCAGCTAGTGCATGAATGTTATTCGAATAATGCTAATACATTCTTGAAGATGTACAATGATGTAATTGCCCCCGGCTCAGCGATAAAATCGCAAGCCTTCTGTTATTAATTGCTTGTTGTGTTGAAATCTAGTTTTCCTTGATTGCACACTTGTTCAAATATGCACAAGCAAGAGCTACCTTCTATTCAGCCCTCACGCTACCTCTAATTTAACTTCAATCTGCTTTACACCTAAAGTCTTCGTCTACCTATTGTTAGAATCACACTATCCCTCGCACTTCTTTAAGTGCACTTCTTTCATTTACAAGGTTCTACTTTCTTCAATATACTCTTCCAAAAGTGTCTTTTATGGGCTTTACTGCACTTTGACGGAGTATCGCTTCACTAGCCATTACAAGAAATGGATCCCAATGGTAGAAGCAATGTCATTAATAAAAGTGCTGGATGCTCAGGGAATAATCCAACATCAATATCACCTTAAGTGGCGTTTGAACTGCCTAATTGCCATAAATAACCAAATAACTGCCTAGGGCGCTTATTTGAAAGTTAGATCATGTTCCGAGGTGGTTACTTGAGAACGTGTGGTTGTTCGGCAGGTGCTCTTATTAACTTGTTGAGACAATATCAAGCCCTTTCAATTATTCAATTATCTTCTTAGCTTGTGCTTCAGTTCAAACAAACAGGCAGATGTATTTTTCGAAATAAAACCTCATCTGACATATGTAAGATGTTAAATGCATTCAAAATTTGACATAAGCCGTAATGCTTCCAAAATTATATCCTAATCACTCTTAAGATGATTATGTAATGAGATGTAATGAGTAGTAAAGTTACACAAACTCAGTAATATAGTTGCTCGCTGAAAAGCTTGTGTGTGCTCATCATCAGTTCAAATAAAGATTCTTTCCTCCCTATGGGGCACTTATTTGGAAGGGGCGGTTACTGCTAAGTTTCCCCTTTCTCCAGGGCACTTATTCGGACAGGGGCGATTATTCAACACTAGGCAGTTGTTCAATCATTTACGAGGGCCATCATAAAAGGGCCGACGTTAAATTATGAACGGCGTAGAGAGGGCCGATAAGGTCTAAGACGTCCGAAATTGAAGGTGACGAAGAGAATCTAGCTTTGTTTTTGACACATCCCAAACACCGTCCCCGTGGTGCAACTGGCTCTTAATTACGATATAGTATACTATAGGACCATTCCATAGTGTGTCCTGTCCAGAACACAGTTATTTTGAATAACCACACATCACCCCTTGATCAATTCCTTTTCAGTGCATTACAAAATCCATTGTTTACCATTAACCAAGAACCAGCATATAGCAATCATTCCAAATAGTGCTTCACTTTCGCGTAGCAAGAGAAAAAATTCTGTGTCTTGTCCGGAACGTATGGAATAGCCCTATATAACTGCAACCGTAGGATTACTTTTATTGGTTACATCAGAGGTCACCCATGACGGAAACCGAAGCGCCATGGACTTCAAATTTTCAGAGAAAACTCATCCTAACCTGCAAGATATATAGCTTTAAAAAGCCTTGCATTATTGCCAATTGGGCATTGGGTATAGAAAAATGAAATTGTAAAAGGAAGATTCGGAGATTGTCTAGTATACGGTCGAATTTTTGATCTCATATAAAGTCCTGTTCAGGCACTCCTGACTTGTGCTAGACTCTTCAACAATAGCAATCTCCTTCGCAGAGAAAGCTCATATTCTTTATTATTGTGACGCTAATGGGTTTTAATAAAGGCTTAAAGCGCATGCTTACGCTAGACGTTGTCGCGGAGGTGCTCAGACTCTCTAGAATACGCTCAAAACACCTAGAGCAATAAAACTGTTGAGTGAAAGTTTTACAAATGTTCAAAGTTTAATCGACTACTCTCGACTTCTCTCAACTGCTCTCAATTGGGTATCCAAACGCTCTCGATTTTCGCTTAACATCAGAGTTAAGCAGAGGCGAGTGAGCTGTCGAGAGCGGTTGAATAGGATTTCGTTCGGGCTATCCTTGTTATGTTATAGCTACCTAACTTCAGGGTGTTTGGGAATTTAGGACTTTTGGCCTTAAGGGATGCACTATGATCATGAATTATGTTTTATCAGGAGTAGTACTGCGCTTCCCTATTCGCATCTACATCGCTGTATTGAGCAATTCATATATGCGTCTACTTGCCATAGTTCAATTTCATAAAAGGTGCGTGTGTAATTCTTACCATCAGAATATGTTCTAGCTTAAAAGTGTTGGGAGTTATACTCACAATCATCTACAAAGATTATGAAAAGTAGTGGATAGAGGCAAGAACCCCAATATATTGCACACGCAGCCTCTTGTCTTTTATTTGGTCCCATTTATAGCGATTGAAACCAGTCATCTGTCTTGTTTTAATTCCATACGAAATTTGCATGGAATTGACTGAGCTCAGATAAATGATTGATTCAGTTCTCTCACAAATGTACATTGATCTACCGTGTCAAAAGCTTTACCCAAGTCGAGAAGTATGGAGAAGATCAATTTGCTTTCATCTATATTTTCATGCTAGAAGCCAGTGATATTTATTATCGATGTTGCTTTGAAGTAGCGCTTTCGAAAAGTCGCGACTCAATTTGGAGGGTCGTTGAAGGATAAATTTTTTCAACAATGACGGAAATTCATACAAAACTTTCCAAAATATAAAGGCTTATCATGTTAAAAGGCTTGGCAGGGTATGTACAGAGTTGATCGTATGTGCATGACTTAAATATCAGAAATGTTTGTGAGGGCCCAGATTATGAATGTAAAATAGTAACTTATATTGGGATATAGGAATTTTTGCAACTAAGACATGCTAGAGTCATACTGAACAATCAGAACTGCCGTGCTAAGGCATGTTTTTAGTACCAAACGAAAGCCATCGTGTTTAAATGCGATGGCTTTCGTTTGGTACCTCTCATACACTTATGTCAAGAGTTTAATTGGGCACATGAGAAGTGCATTTTTCAACTCAACATCCTTTTAGGCAGTTGCAAACTAAGACACTTCTTGATTTATAATATATGTTTCTTTTGTAATGAAGTGCTGATGTAAACAACTAGTATTTATCGATGATTAGAATAGCAAGTTTTCAAAGCATAAGGCTACGCCCATGAAATATTTTAATAATATTTGAGCATATGATGCTATTCTTTAATTGCGCATAACTTCCTATTACTAACAGCATTGCTACACGACCAAACACACAATTTTATACTTTTTAGCGTTCTTCCTTCTATCATCAACATGGGGCAAAATGTGACAGCAGCATTTATCTATCCATTTTCACTAAAAGTAGGATGTTTAATCTCTTCCTTAACATAATTTAATGCGTTAACACAGCATAACATATTCTTATGTGCAGTTCTAAATTTTTCTTTAAAAATCCCTAACGCTAGTATGCTAAAGAGAAAGAACACCTTATGTCGGATGTATCCTGATTGGGCTACATAAAATGTACCGAGAACTCTGTCAGTACGTTGCAAAATGTTTAAAACAGACAATGAGGAATGTGTCCATACTCCAAGATCCTACTCCTCATGAGCATCAGATATTACAGCAATCACAAAATGACTTGAGACATGGATCATCGTCATACATTTACATATTAAAGCCATTCTCTGTGGCACAAAACGAAATTATTTCACATTATTCAATTATGACTTGTGATAAGAAAACAATGGGCAATTTCTAAAACAATTATAGAATTACTGACTAAATATATTGAAATATAGCTGTTTTTTAACATAAGGAATAAAACAAGCAAAAATTGCATTTTCCTTGAAAGAAGCAGATAGTTCTCGAGTTAATTTACGGATGCTGTATTTGTATCCAATTCTGCGATGAAAAATCATTTTCAATGCTAAATTTTTTTGTATTGCAAGCATTGTCTAGCAGTGGTTGAATTGTGTTTTGAAGTAAATTTTACTTCGAAAGCTGTATTGAATTATTTTCGAGCCGTATTGCTGGTTGCTCTGATCGAAAGTAGTCTGAGACTGCAAATTTTATCTTACCCATTGTTATGAATCTCGTTCATCTACAAAACTTCGCGCACAGCTCGTTCTCCTCTATCAGTAAATTTTATAGACGGCCACATACCCCATTGTTCCTCCATTGAACCTTTTAATTGCAAGTATTTTTTAAATCTTTCATTATCGAGAACCTTTACATCAAATTTACATTCTATTTATGAAATAGGAATGCCAAATAAAGCATAAAAGTTTCAGTGCTATTTTTTGATACTCCAAGAATTCAAAATCTTCATTCATACTTATTTTTCCTAATTTTCTGCAAACTACAAAGAATAATTGAAAATTGCATTACGTTTCGAAAAAAGAATTTTTTATTTTTATTATTCGTTGTGGTTACGTCAGCTATCGTTTCTGTAGGAAAGCAGTCCAAACGTTTCCATACCTTCGTACCCTAAGTGTACTTATTTCAGCTATCTAAATTAGCAGAACTTTGCTCAGAAGCGTAGATAAGAGAAGCCTGTGGGCCAATAACTATGCTGAGAGATGTGCTTGATTGTGGGGCATGTTCAAACAATTGTGGCAAAAGTGTGGTTAGCTATGTAAAAATAGATAAAGAAGCACTGTGTTCTACAGGTAGTGACGTAGCAACCGGGGTGTGGAGTTTAAATCCCCCCAACTGTGGAACTTGAGAAATTCAAGTGAAATTGGTTCACTATATCGTTATTATGATTGTTGAGCAATAGCTGATTGACGTACATTTTGTGCACGATCATAGTTGTTTAAAATATTTCAAACATTGCTAGTTTGGAGCTATTGTATTCCCATTTGAAGTTTTATTTTTTACGTCTGCACTGAATATTAGATTCAAGGTAAAGTTTCGCGGCTTGCTAGTATCATGTTTACTCGTTTTCGTCGTTTGTTCTTTCTGTGGGAAGGACTTCAAGTCCCTAGGCAGTCATATCTGGCGATGCAAGGAGAAAGGAAAGCTCAACAATAAAGAAAAAAATCATGCTCGTGTTGCAGATAATGATAGAGATACAATTACTATAACCACTACAGATATGGAATCACCGAGTTCAATTCGATTACCCATGAAGTGTCATTATCATCAGCCTGTCATGCCACTGCGGGCGGATGGCTTTCACAGCTGTCTCCACGCAGCTCTATCAAGAGCGACTCTCATCCAGTTATTTCCAACCTTCTCTTCAATCTCGTCCCTCCATCTTCCCTTTGGTTTTCCTCTTGCTCTTTTGCAACCTCTTGGGTACCATTCAGTTGCTATTTTGGCCCATCTTTTGTCTTCCATTCTTGCCACGTGTCCAGCCCATCTGCTTTTCAGGTCTCTCATTGTTTCGATGATGTCTTTCACTCTAGTTCTTTCTCTGATGATTTCATTCCTGATCTTGTCTTTCAGGCTGATGTTTAGGATGCCTCTTTCCATTCTCCTCTGTGAGGTTGCTAACTTTCTGGACTGGTCTTTCGTGAGCGCCCATGTTTCTGCACCATACGTCAAAGTTGGTAAAATGACAGTGTCCATAATTTTCCTTTTCAGGCTTGCTGGGATATTTCTCTCTTTCAAGAAGTGCCTGTACTGGTCAAACCTTCCCCACGCCGCACTTACTCTCTGATTGATTGATTGATTGATTGATTGATTGATTGAGTGATTGAGTGATTGAGTGATTGAGTGATTGAGTGATTGATTGATTGATTGATTGAAGTGTAGCTGCAGGAGAATTTGCAGCGGCCGCCGAGGCTTAAAATTGAACCTGCGCAGCTGCCGAGTTATTCAAGGTCTATCTGGTGAAACTTTTGAGACCCAGTGTAACGAGGAATATTTGCCGATTGCTGAATCACCTTCGGTTATTGATGGTCAAGTTCTCACCAAGGTTGAGTAAAACTATCAAAGTCTGTTGACAAGTGGAAGGCTGCAAGCGATTTTTTCCAAGCATCACTACCCATTTATGATATCGCTTCTTCCAGGCTTAACACAACAATAAATCGTATGAATAATATTATTTATGACTATTTTGAAATCAACTTTGGCTTAGTGAATTCTACTATAACAACTCAATTAAATAAAAAATACAAGGCCTACTCGAAACATGAACGAAAATCTATCCTTAAGCAGTTGAAGAGTAATGGTTCTGATCCAGCTGTAGTCAAGGCTGTAGCACACTTTTTGAGATGCAAGCTGAATACATCACAACTGCATTTGAATGAAGGCGAAGTGGACCAGAAATTAAAAGAAACTGTTGGAGTTTCGTGAAAACTATTTTTAAGAATACTGCACTTACTTTATCTTCCTTTGACGTAGCTACCTGCACCACTTTCTTTGCGAAAACTTTCAGTTCCATTAATCCATTCAAATCTTATGAAATGCTTGATTGGATTCCTTGTCTGCACCTGCTGTACAATTTGAACTATCTCCCCCTTCATATAAACAGATCACTGGAGTCGTTCAAAAAATCAAAGATTCTGGTTCTCTCTACCCTCTTGACCAAATTTTAATTACTCCTTTTAAGAGATGTCCATACCTCAGATCATATCTAACTGAAGTCTTTCGCAACATGAGAGTGAAAATCACACACTTTAAATCATTTTGCACGTTGGTGTAACAGGTCAGGTATGAAAATTAGGGTAGATAAATGTATCATACTTTGTATAAAGAAATCTGCCGCACCCTCAGTTCAGTTCCTTCCAAATCTTATCATAAACAACTCTTTGGTTCCTACTGCTGTGTGAAACAACTCTTTCAGGTACCCTGGCCGCTTCTTTAATTATATTATGGACAATACTGATCACATGCCAGCACTTCTAAGCACAATCAACGATCCAATGATGAAAGTCGATTGCCTTCCTTGCCATACCAAGAACAAAATTTTCCTTTACCATCGCTTTGTTCTATCTAAACTATCTTGGCATTTGACTATTGTAAATCTTAGCAAGACTTGGGTTATTGAAAATTTAGATAAAATTGTTACAAGTTATGTGAGAAAGTGGCTCGAGCTGCCCATAAGTGCCACTATCAGTTCTCTGATTTTAAAGAAGTCTCGAAATGGTATTAGTCTTGTCCTTCCATATACCGAATTCCATTTATCGAATGCCAAACTGTTATGCTGAATGCATTAAAATCTTCTCCTAACTTTGACATCAAGATTGTTTGGGCTGAGACTAGATACGGTACCATTCTCCAACATGATCAACTTTAAAATACAAAGCAGGTTCTTAAGTCTTTTCAAAAGGATCACGAAGAGAGATTTAATAGCACCCTTTTATCTCAAGCTTTAGTAATTTCATCTGTCATTAAGCAATCAAGTCAGAATTGTCAGCAAAGCTTGTCAAGGAACATTTTCAATTTATCTATTAAGTATCTTAATAATACCTTCCCTACTCGCACAAACCTCTGTAGATGGGCCACTTCCCAATCGTCTAATTGCTCCTTTTGTCTCTAGTCAGAAACATTGCAACATGTTGTATCTAGCTGTAAGTCATATCTACAATCTCTGCCAAAAGTTCTTGGAACGCCAATTAATTAAAGTATAATGTCTGATAAAAGTGTTTTTTCATCCATGTCGAAAGATTGAAAACCCCTCCCCCTAAAGACAATGTTGAATTAAGTGCTTGTTTGTCAGAGAAGGGTCTACAAGCATAGCGGCTTTTTCTGCAACTGTCAACACAGTATATAACAACATTGCTTTAAGGGCGAGAGATGGATACTACTAAATGAGCAGCAGAAATAATGCAAGTGTTCAAAGACTTATAGCAGAGATTGTAGATGAGGGCAGATTCACATGGAGACATAACTCTGTTCTTCTTTTGCCTGCAAAAACATTCTCATCACTTCTACAATGCACTGTTTATGCTAATCTTTCTGCTGATCTTCATGCTTTATTACCTGTGAATCTTTCCGTCCTGACTTTCTTCTACTTACAGACAATAATATACATTACATACTTGAGCTTACAGTAGGTTTTGCAACTAATATGCAAAGCAACACCAGCCGCAAAGCTGCCAAATATAGCTCGTTGATTAGCGACCTATTTTTGTCTTACAGCAACGTCAAGTTTGTCGAACTTTCTATGAGTGCTGTTGGGACTATGGGTTCTTCATGCAATTCTTTTTTGTCCCTGCTTCATGATTCACATTTCGATAAGACTATTGAAGAAAGAATCATCATAACAACTATGAAATCTCAATTAGATCTAGTTACTTTATCTTCTGTCGTCGGAATAAGTCTTAGACTAATCCCGAACTTTTAACACTAATTTCTCCATTCCTAATATCTGTTTACTTTTATAGATTTTTTCCTTTCTTTTTACAGCATATTAAATTTTGTATGCTCTTCGCAAGTAAGACATTTATACACTGCCATGTATATTGTGGTGTGTATTATAGTCATTAGTAATTCATTGAGCTGTGGCGTTCGGACGTTGCTGTGCATGGCTCCTGTTTTAAAATTGTATATTTGGTCTAAATTAAATTATTTCGGATTATATTTATATTCCTTATTGGACTACAACACTGGGAACTAAGTACACCATGATTCACTCTTACATTATTGTACTTTTTGCTCTATTTAAGGTTTATTCGTTTTGTGGAAAAGATCATGTTGCATTAGGCCGACAACAATGGCGATGTAAACAATGTGTTCATAGTAACAACACAGGTCAGAGGAGACATTAATATCCCTCTTGTCAGAGACACAATTTCTCCTGCAGAGCACACAGTCACTCCTTCCTTCTTTTCCACTTACACGATGTACTGAGTACTTCTGTAAGGCATTTCAGCTCTAAATTCTAACAAATTATTTCCTAATCCTTCTTGGATTACAAAATTTAGCGAGTGCGCTTATCGATTTGACATGAAGCCCCGTCGTATCAGGCAATAAAGTCAGTCATACGACGTATGAAAGCTTCTACTTCCCCTAGTCCTCTTGACAAGATATCTATCATCTCTTTTAAGCGTTGTCCATATCTACAATCCTTTCTCACTGAAGTCATCCATGTTATTTGGCTTTCTGGTAGAGTTCCTCCGGAATAAAAAAAGGCAGCAACAACACTTATCCATAAGAAAGGTTCAGCGGATAATTCTGCAAGTTTCAGACCAATAACAGTAGAATCTGCTCCCTTGAAGATATTTACATCATATATACGAAATTCAATGCTCAATTTTCTACAGCAGAATAATTTTATTGAAAATCAGATCCAGAAGGGTTTCACTTTAAATATTCCTGGGACAATAGAACAGACATCCTTTATGAGCCATGTAATAGACAAAGCTCAAATAAAACAACGGTCTCTCGTAGTATTCCTGCTAGATCTTAAAGACGCATTTGGTGAAGTTCATCATAATTTAATCAAATCTGTACTATCGTACCATCACATATCTTCCCATGTACAGGCCCTGATCTCCAACTTATATCTGAATTTCAAAACTTTCATTATCACAGAAGAATTTCAAACCCCTTCTATCTCTGTTCGTCGAGGTGTCCTTCAGGGAGACTGCCTGAGCCCTCTTCTTTTTAATCTTTGCTTCAACAAATTTATTCAGTCTATCAAAGCTGAGAGATACCAAAATCTTGGTTTCTCTGTCCATGATGGGAGTGATCGCATGTTTCAACAGGTGCATTGGATTCAGTTTGCTGACGATGCAGCTATTATTTCTAGTGGTGTAAAGAGAACCAAATCCTACTTAATTGCTTTAAAAGGTGGTGCCAATGGGGAAACTTTGTTACAAGGGTTGATAAATGTGTCACTTTTGGTGTTAAGAAACATTCAACAAGATCCACTCAGTTTCAGCCAAAACTTTTAATTGATAAGCAACTTGTTCCTCCTGTCAAAAATGGTGAATCTTTTAAATACCTTGGCCGTTACTTTGATTTTGACTTGAGTAATGAACTGCACGAGTCTAAAATACTTTCTCTCTTCTCCACTTTCATGAAAGAATCGACGATTTGCCTCTTCATCCTAAAAATAAGCTTTTAGTCTATCCCAGATATGCATTATTCAAAGTTTGATCGCATTTTACCGTTGTAGATCTACCTAGAACTTGGGACACAAATTCTTGACAATCTTGTATCCAGACATATTCGCAGTTGGCTCGACCTTCCTGTCAGCGCAATATTGACAAGCTTAGTTCTAACTAAAAATCAATTTGGCCTGAATCTCTAAATGCTTTCTGCCAAATCCACTCAGTGCCAAACTGTCTATCGTAATATACTGCGATATTCCCCTAACGTCAATGACCAAGCTCTGTGGAAAAATACTAGTACTTGACCGAACTTGCAATATGACATTTATCGCAATAACAAAGAGGCACTGAAGCAGTCAAATAGGGTAATAAAGAGCACTTAACACACAAATTACCATCACAAGCTGACTTAATTTCATTCTTGTTGGATCATTCACTCAAAAAATTAAACGGAATTTGGTCTGGCGCACAGAGTAATCTACCAGTGAACATCTACAATTTTACCATAACTACCTACTCGCAAAAATCTTTGTCTTTGGAAGCTAAGACAATCTTCTGACTGCCAATTTTGTCTTCCTCCTGAAACTTTACTTGATGTTGCAACGGGTTGCAAAGTTTACCTTGAACAACGTCAGTACACTTGACGGTACAACTCTGTCGTACATTTTCTTGCCACGTCATGGAAAGTAGTTGAAGGATCTTTACTGTATGCGGACATTCTAGGCATCTAGGCCTACATTTGAAAACTAAGGATAAGCATAGCGCTCAAATCTTGATTGGTTAATGCATTTGCTCACAACCAAATTCTCCTTGACGTCTCAGCCAATAGAAGGCTGCGATTTCATCAAGAAACGGCTTTCGAAGCTAAATTTAGGCCAATTTCACATGTTTTGGAGCGCTTTTACCACCCATACTAAAACAGCTGTGCACGCTCGACTTTATTTACTTTGGTCGAAATTATACTTGAATCATTAAGCTCATACATTCGGCTCTACGTGTTCATAGCATTAGAGTTGGATCTCATGGTTTTGACACTCAATGATACAAAACAAAATTAGATCCAGAAAAGTAAGCCTACCTAATGCAAGCACGAGATTTTGTTCCAAATAAATATTATCTATTGATCTATAAGCGCAATCTAATTAGTTATACTGATGTCTCTAACTTCGTGAAGAAACACTAATGCCTCCTACCTTTGATTTTCATGTTTCTTTCTGAAGCAGCTACCCATACAATAATAGCATCCATACAGCACTATATGGACTATCATTTAGCTGTACATTCGTCTCCAAGCTAAGCTCAGTTTGATCATTATGTTCAAGTAGTTTGTCCGACTATTTTAACCAGAAGAAAATAGTGTTTCGTCCTCTCTGAACACATCTATCCTAGCCTCAATAA